>APFE030167746.1:0-150107 GCA_000404065.3 Pinus taeda
TCTCCACACTCGTTTTAAGCATAATACCTCTTCAGGTAAAGACCATTTCTGGGTTTACCTAAAGAGACCCCGTCAAAGTCTACCAATTCATAGGCCCCTTTCGCTAGCTTTCGCTTGACAACACAGGGACCATGCCACATAGGCACGAATTTTCCAGCGCCTAATTTATCATTTGCTTGATCGTACAATAAGACTAGATCTCCTTCCGAAAAATTTCGAGGGGTGACATTTCGATCATACTGAGCTTTAATACGTTTGGCATGAGATTCGATCGCTAATGCAGCATCGCGACGATTCTCATCTAGCTGAGCCAAGTATAACAAACGTCTTTCCTCTTCGGAAGTGGCTGGAAATAACTCGATGGCCATTCGCAATGACGATATTTCGTACTCAATAGGTAACACAGCTTCCAAACCATAAACTAGTTGGAAAGGAGTGAACACTGTTGATGTTTTAACTGAGGTTCGATACGCCCACAGTGCTGAAAATAGCATGTTGTGCCAATTCGATCGATGAATCCCTATGATTCGTCAGATCATGATGACGAGAACTTTGTTGATGGATTCAACCAGGCCATTATCTTGTGGATAATAAGGAGTTGAACTGTCGTGATGCAAGCCAAGCTGGTTTGTAAGTTCTGTCATCATAACATTTTGAAAATGATGCCCATGATCAGTGATAATCACTTGTGGAACACCAAACCTAGCAATGATATGATTGAATATGAAAATCATAGTTGTTTTGCCGTCTGCCTCAAATGTAGGCATCGCCTCGACCCACTTGGTAAAATAATCTACCGCAAGGATAATGTATGCATGCCCCCCGGCCGAGGGAGGGTTACATGTAATAAAATCGATACCCCATTTGGCAAAAGGACCAATGGCAATGATAGGGTGAAGAGGAGCAGGTGGAGCATGCATATTTCGATCAAAAATTTGGTAATTGTGGCATTTTCAGACCGCAATAATACAATATTTAAACATAGACGGCCAGAAATAGCCAACGTGCAATATCTTTTGGGCAATGGCATACCCAGACATATGACCGCCACACGCTCTAGAGTGATAGTCATTTAAGACCCTTTCAGCTTCGTCATGAGTCAAACAAGGTCGAAAAACAGAGACCGCCCCATGACGATAAAGAGTATCTCCAATAATTTTGAATTGTTGGGACTGGAATCTTATTTTCCGACGGTCCAACCATGAAAGATCTGGCTGAAAGGTTTGGGTTTGGAGATAAATGATGATATCCCCGTACCACGGATCTAAAGTGCTGATTAGAAACAAGGATTTGTCCGCAATGGGCTCCTCTGCCACAGTTTCTGTGTCAGCACGCGGGAAGTCACACATTAAATCCGCAAAAACTAAAGATTTCTTTGACTTGGACTTTTCAAACTCCAAGTCGAACTCCTGCAAGATGACAATCCATTTGGAGTACTTGCCCCCCAACAATTTCTTAGTCAAAATATATATCATAGGGTTGCAATCGGAAATAACTGCAGTTTTACGTAGTAAAATGTAATGACGAAAACGTTGGACAGCTTGAACAGCTGCCAATGCCAATTTCTCCACATGTGAGTATTTTAGCTCAGTTGGATTTAACGTGCGACTAAGGTAATATAACATATGTTCAGTACCAAATTAATCTTCCTGAACTAACACCATTCCGATGGTGGAATAGGAAGCGACGAGATACAAGAAGTAGTCCTGGTTGTAGTTGGGAGGATGCAACAACGGTGCATGGGTCAACGCGTGTTTTAGCGCATCAAAAGATTTCTCAGTTATCTCATCCCAAAAGAATGAAGTATTATGCTTCAACAACTGGGTAAAACCCTTTGTGATCTCGGCGTAGTTAGGGATGAATCGACGTAAAAAGTTTTCTTTCCCTTGCAAACTTTGGAGTTGGCAGAGACTCGAAGGAGGAGGCAATCAGATAATGGCTTCAACCTTCGAGGGATCGACGCGAATACCGGCTTTCGAAGCAACAAACCCCAGTAACCGACCCGTTTCAATACAGAACACACACTTGTGGGGATTCAACCTAATCCGATAATGCCTACATCTCATAAAAATTGTTCTTAAATGGACGAGATGGTCAACTCGATGTAATGAATGAGCAGGAAAGTCATCGAGATAAGGTTGCACAATGTGCTTAATATCATGAAAAGCATAAGACATGGCCCGTTGAAAAGTTGCCCCGGCGTTCTTAGGCCCAAAAGGTAATTTGCAATAAGAAAATGTCCCCCACGGGCAAATGAATGCCGTTTTTGGTTGATCAGCAGGTAGAATATTGATTTGATTGTATCCGGAAAAGCCATCCATAAAGGAGAAAATTTCACAGTCGGCACAATCGTCAATGATTTAATCGATATAGGGAGTAGGGTAATTGTCCTTTGGACATGCTCGATTAATGTCCCTATAGTCGACACATATTCTTATTGTCCCTTGCTTTTTGTTAACAGGAACAATATTTGATACCCAAGCCGTTAACAGGATCAGATAAATGAAACCTGCTTTGAGTAATTTTTCAACTTCTGCTTTAATTGCAGCAGCTTTTCTTGGGTGAATCTAACGCAAATGCTGTCGAATGGGTTTAGCGTCTGGGTAAGTTTTGATTTCATGAACTACAATTGCTGGGTCAATTCCTAGCATTTCCTCATATGACCAGGCAAACACATCGCGGAATTCTTGAAATAGGGCCTTATATGTTTGAATTTCATCTTCCATACAAGAAGCATCTATATGAATGTTTTCAACAATTCCAGGCTTAACTGAAATGTGAAGGGGAATAGTTCGAGAAATATTTCCCAAGTTTAACTCAGAATCGGGATGTTTCATTGGATTCTCAGCATCCTTAACATATTCAGTCGTAAAAATTGAGGAAAAGTCATTTCAAAACGATCGTTCCTGGGTAAAAATGAAGAGCTATGATAAAGATCTTCCCATGGTAACTCATCGACGCATAGGATTTCACGAATTTGCTCATCCGTTCGAACAAGTTCGGAAAACGTTATTAAATCCGAGTTTGATGTCGAAAGTGATTCCTCATGGATGTTGGGTTGTGTTATATTCTTTCCACGACTAACCTACGTAGTGAACCGAGGGGTTAGAGGGGGGGCGGAGCCCCCCCTTCGCCGTGCCGATTACGCAGCGGGGGCCGGGTAGCCCCCCTCTACGGGGTTCGGGGCAGCGCCCCGAGAAAAATTTTCTGGACCCTATATTAGGTTGGGCGAACCTACCTATGGTTTTTCGGTCCACAGTTTTGGACGTGATGGTTTTTGGTCCATGGTATTGGATGCTTCGGCATGTATAAATATGTATTGTAACATTGAAAGGAATATAATGAAAAATCAAGCTGGTAGTCTCGGTCTTGAGATCCAGTGGGAAATCTCTGTGTATATGTGTTTTATGGGTTATTCTCTCGCATTTTTTATTTTCTTGTGATTTAGAATTCGTATGCAGGTAATTTCTGTACGGGGTTAAAACCTACATCAAGGAGAACTGGTATTGATGCATGTGTTTAGATTGGAACTCTGCACAAGCTTCAGGGTAGCATTGTTATTTATGGGTGCAACAGTGCTATGGTTCTTGAAAGTGGAGTAGAAAATCTAGTGGTGTCTAGAGAAAAGACCATGTTATAGCATCAAGGGCTTGGACATATTGGAGATAAGGTCCTTAAAATACTTCATGGTAATGGTATGGTAGAAGGTCTGTCAAATTTCTCTCTGGGTTTTGATTTCTATGAAAATTGTGTATATGAGAAACAGATTCGTGTGATTTTTCCCTCTAGTGCTAAGAGGGATAAACAAATATTAGAGCTTGTGCACAATGATGTGTTTGGACCTGTGTCGGTTCCATCACTAGGTAATTTTGTGTACTATGTATCATTTATAGATGACTTCTCAAGGAATACATGGATATATTTCCTTAAGAAGAAATCTGAATTCTTTGACAAGTTTAAAGAATTTAAGGCTCTATTGGAAAAATAGACAAAGAAGAAGATAAAGGTGTTGAGGACAGATAATGGTGGAGAGTTTTGCAAGAAGGAATTTGAAGAGTTCTATAAGAAGTGTGGTATGGCACGGAAAAATACTACTCCATACACACCTTAGCAAAATGGAATTGCAAAAAGAACGAACAAGATGTTGATGGAAAAGGCAAGAGCCATGTTCAATGGTGCTCGGTTAGGACAAGAATTGTGGGTAGAGGCGGTGGAGACTGCATGTTACTTGGTCAAAAAATCACCTTAATCAGTGTTGGAGGATAAGACTCCACAATATGTGTGGACTGGTAAGAAAACCTCTCTTTCACATATGAGGGTATTTAACTGTGATGCATATGTACATGTTCCAAAGGAGAAAAAAACCAAGTTGGATAGTAAATATGAAAGGTGCATATTTATTGGGTATAAGGATGGTTTGAAAGGTTATAAGCTTTAGAACCTAGAAAAGAGGAAGGTTGTGTACAACCGAGATGTGGTGTTTAGAGAGGTGAAAGATTTTATTAAACATGAAGTCGTGCCAAAGGAACCTGAGAAGATAGAGTTTGAGCTAAGGGAGGAAGAATCAAACTCTACACCAAAAGAGGAATCAGAATATGAAGAGCCACAAACTCTAGCCATGAGAAGATCAGTTTGAGAAAGAAGGCACCCAAAAAGGTATATTCCATCTGCTTTCTATTCAAATTTTTCTTTATCTATTATTGATGATGATAGGAGAACTGTCAGGGAGGCAGTAGATTCAAAGGATGGAAAATGCTGGAAAGAGATCATGGTTGATGAAATGGCATCTTTTCATAAAAATGAGGCTTGGGGCCTGCTGGAGTTTCAGCTGGAAGGAAACCCATTAGCAGCAAATGGATGTTTAGGAAGAAGACGAATGCATAAGGAAAGGTGGACAAATATAAAGATTGGTTGGTAGTAAAAGGTTTCTCCAAGATGTCGGGAATCAATTTTGGTGATATTTTTTCTCCTGATGCCAAGGTAGCTTCTATTAGATTACTTTTATTTGTTGTTGTTGCTTTTGATTTTGAGATAGAACAGATGGATGTGAAGACAACATGTATTCACGAGGTTCTAAAAGAATAGATCTACATGAAGCAACTTGAAGGCTTTGTGGTGAAGGGTAAGAAAGATTTGGTATGCAGGTTAAAAAAATCTCTATATGAGTTAAAACAATCACCAAGGATGTGGTACAAAAATTTTACACATTTATATGGGGACTTGGATTCAGCAGAAGAAAAATAGATCACTATGTGTATTTTAAATTAATTGGTGACCATGTTATTTATTTGGTCTTGTATGTGGATGATATGTTGTTGATTGGAAATAACAAATAAATTATCTAGAAAATGAACACCCATTCTCCTCTAAATTCGACCTCAAATATCTTGGTGCTGCAAACTATATGTTGGGCATGGAAATTAAATGAGATCAGGCAAAGAGGAAGCTCTTGTTAAACCAGAGGAATTAAGTTCGAGACAATATTGGAGAGGTTTAATATGAAATATAGTAAACTAGTGAAGGTTCCTATTCATATAGGTGTAAATTTATCTACTGAACACTGTCCCAAGACACAGAAAGACAAAGAGGACATGTCTCGCATTCCATACGCAAGTGTAGTCGATAGCCTGATGTACACAAATGGTTTTACTAGACCATACAATGCACATGTAGTGGGAGTATTGAGCAGGTTTATGTCGAAACTAGGGAAGGAGCATTGGACAACAGTGAAGTGGGTTTTTAGGTATTTGTGTGGCACTAGTGATTATGGCTTTTTCTACCAAGGAAGACTAGGATTGGACAAAGTTTTGGACATATGTGGATTTGTTGGTGTAGACTAGGCTAGAGATATTGATCATAGAATATCTACAAATGGGTATGTGTTTAACCTATTTGGAGGTGCAGTCAGTTGGATGAGTAAGAGATAGTCTGTAGTGGGACATTCAACAACAAAGGCACAGTACATGGCAGCCACTCATGCAAGCAAGGAAGCAATTTGGTTGCAGAGATTGTGTTCAGGAATGGGGTTAGTACAAATTTCTATAAGGATAGACTGTGACAACCAAAGTGAAATTTTCTTGGCAAAGAACCCTTCTTATCATTCAAATACAAAGCACATTGGTGTTCAATATCACTTTGTGATGGATATGGTTGAGGGAAAAAAGTTGTTGATGGTAAAGGTGGACACTTTTAAGAATATTTCATATGCATTGAGAAATTCTGTGAGCACTGATAAGTTCTCTTGGTGTAGAGAAAAAATGGGCATTGCAGAGTTGGACCAGTGACTAAGCTGTCCTATGGGCCTTTGTGGAAAGAAAACAACAAGTGGGAGAATGTTGGGTATGTGCTATATTCTTTCCATGAGTAGCCCCACTAGTAAAGCCAGGAGGTTAGGGGGTGGTGACCAAAGCTCCCTATGTTGCACCGAGCACAGCAGGGGGTGAAAGCCCCCTCTATGGGGTTTGGAGTAATGCCTTGGGGAAATTTTTTTGGACCCTATATTAGGTGGGTGAACCTACCTATGGTTTTTTGCATGGTTTTCACACATGGTTTTGGGCATGATGGTTTTTTTCCCATGGTATTTTGTAGATACAATCAAGGGAAATATGATTATGTTCTAACTCGAGGTTAATGGATTGGGGTTTATGGATGCTTCAACATGTATATATATGTATTGTAACATTGAAAGGAATATAATAAAAATTAATTTGGTAGTCCCAATTTTGGGATCCAGGGGAAAATATCTTAGTATATATGTTTCATGTTTTATGCTCTCACCATTGTTTATTTTTTTTTTTAGAATTCGTACATAGGTAATTTATATACAGGGTTAAAACCTATAGGACTGTGGATTACAGTAGAAACTAAGAGACTAAGAGGTACTCAAATTCCTCACGGTGTAGATGGAGAACTTCAGTGGCATCGATGATTATTTGGTTCTTGTATGTTGGTTATGATTCCCACATTCATGCTTGGAATATGGTACACGGGTGATTGGATGAAGAAAGATCTGGCTCAGACAATCTATGGTTGGGTGGAATGTTGTAGTCCCATCTCTAGTTGGTTTTTCCATTCATTAATGAGAAATTAATTCACTTGGTTTTCATGTGTAAATGTAATGGTTTATATGTGGATTTTATGGCTGATATATTTGTGTTATTTATGTTGTTATTATGTTGGTTATATGTATGTTTTGGGATAGCAACTATGTATGGCTCTCAGTATGTTTTTTACTTGTAAATGAATGGAGAATGTATCTATGACCTCATTGATGATAATGCAGCAAATGAAATGAGGGAATAATGATTCTTAGTGATTCTCAGATAAGTATGAAATCCCTATGCTTAATTATGTTGTTTACACCTGTAGACTACATGTTTGCGATATGTTTGACGAAATACTTGTCATGGCTATTAGGGTTTTGGTTAAGGGATTGTTTAACTAATTTCTTCTACTTCATTATTTCCCTGTTATTTTACTGCTCTTAAGATATCATTCCATTTTGAGCAGTGACCCAGGCTCTAGGCTGAAAAAAGTGGCTCAAATCCTGGCAAGACTTGCATAGAACTAGAAAAACTGGTCCCTGCAGGCCTGTGAGAGAGTCTAGAGGTCCCTGGACATTGGCATGCCAATAAAGTGAGAGAGTCAAGATGGAAAGTGATCAGAAGTTTCGGTGGGACCCAGGGGAAATTTTCCTAAAGTGTTGGCATGATTCTCAATGGTCCTGTAGCTGATGTGGAAGGTCTATGTGTTTTGTTTCCATTGATTCCATTTCCTTAAGGTCACATAGGAGTTGAATCCAACCATAGTAGCCTCTCTTCACATGTTTACCTTAGTTGGCTAGTTACTTGGGTAGATGTGGGAGGAGGGTGTTACAGAGTGGTATCAGAGCATGGTTCACCCCTTAGACTAGAGGGTTTGTGTGTTAGTCCTGTATGCATGTTAGTTGCATGTGTGTCTCTTGCACTTTCATTCCATCTGCTTGTTGCATTTGCATAAGGTTGATCATGGTTGTAGTAATGTCGCCATGTGGAAGTTCATGTTTTTATTGTGGAGTGCATCATCGTGAGTGTATGACTGGTTACATGTTGTTATATGTCACTTACACGTATCATTTGGTATGATTGGTTTCTTTCTTGTATGTTTGGTTACATTCTTGTATGATTGGTTACATGTATCATTCTTATGTGTGATTGATTATGCATTGCTTATGCATGTACAATGGTGTAATGGTTGTTGCTGTCACGCATGAGGTTGTGGTAGGTGTAGTCGATATGGTCATGCATTGATGACTGGACAATAACTAGAATGATATTTATGTACTGATGCATTTATTTGTATATTTATATACACTCTTATGATTATGTTATACATGTATGACACTGATTTGGATTATCTCGCAGATGAGGTAAGCCCCCTAAATTATAGTAAGGTACATTGCTTGTTTGATTTTCTTTATCTGACATATTATGCCTTTCAGGAAAAAGGTTTAAATGAATAGCAAGATGGTAGACTACAAAGACTCTCCCTATGAATCAGATGAGTAGCATGGTATTGGGAACTCTTCCAATTTGAGAGTTACACTAAGAATCGTAAAGGAAGAAATAAGGAGTTGTAAGGAAGATAATGGCATATTCATGTAGGCACAGGAGAAACAAGCAGACTTAAATGCACTGATACTTCAAAGTCTATCATATTTGTAATGACAAGGGCCACTCCGGATCATCCATGGATAAGAGGACATAACTAATGGGGCATATGGAACTAGGTATTCTAGTAGACATAGGTTAGATAGAACTGACACGGCGAGAGATGGCAGGTTGTTGGACACTCCGAATAGGAGGGGTGATGAGTACAGTTAATATTCTAGTTTTGGTTCTGACAGACATTGTGATCATCATCATTTTCATCCTTATAGGAGGAGCAATAGGGGATACTTTCCAAATGACTTTAAGAAAACAAATCCACCTACTTTGGATGGAGATGTGAAGAAGGCAAAAGATGAAGAGGCTTAGATACTTGTGAAGAAAAAATTCTTTGAGTTGCATGAGTACATAGATAACATGAAGGCGAAAATTGCTATCTTCTGCTTGAAAGGTAAAGTAGACATTTGGTGGGAAGACGTGAAGTGGGTAAAAGACATCAAGATGGATGAATTGAGTTGGTGTGAGTTTAAGAAGCTTTTCAAGAAGAAGTACCTACTGTAAAGGTACTATGACAGTAAGGCCAAAGAATTCTATGAGCTAAAGATGGGGCTAATGATAGATGAAGACTACACGACCAAGTTTCTAGAGCTATTGAGGTATGTACTATATCTTAAAGATGAGAAGGCTAAAGTTGAGCAATTTGTCATTGGTTTGAAATCTAAGAATTTAGAGATCAGATTGAGTATGATTAGCCTCGGTCACTTGAGGAGGTTATTGGGAAACTGAAGCATTGCTATGAACAGTCAAAGCGTAAGAATAAATATCAACAAGGATGGAAAGGGAAGGATAATGATAAAGTTAAATGGTAGCTGAAAAGAGCAAGGCCTTAGAATGCAAATGGGAAATAAAATGTGGCACCACCAAAGAGGTTCAATGTAGCTATACAGGGACATGGGTCACAATAGCAACAACATAAAGGTGAGGGTACTGGTTGCTTGGAGTGTTGGAAATGTGGTGAGGAACACCTTAGGAGATATTGTGCACGGAATCATGGTGGTAGGCCTAATATATATAGTGCATAGGAGGCGCAAACTGTTGGGGATGTGGGGCAAAATATTTCTCATATTCATGCACTCGTGGGCAATTGGCATGCAGAGCACCAAATGTCTATCATTGAGATAGACAGTAAGCTTTGTGATCAATTTATTTCTATTTTGATTGACCCTAGATATAGTTATAGCTATGTTAGTCCTAGACTGGTGGATAAGCGTGGTTTGAGTAAGGAATTGCATGAAAAAACTTGGTTAGTGTAGTTGGCTATAGGTACAAAGAAGTGATTTCACAATTGGGTAAGAGCTTGTGCATTTGATTTAAATGGTATGCCTATCGCATCACATTTGAATGTATTACCATTGGGATCATAAAATATGTTGTTGGGCATGGATTGGTTGTATATTCATAGAACCAAGGTAGACTATTATGACAAAGGCATTGAGTGTGTTGATGACAATGGGGAACCAAGAGTCTTACAGGGTAAGAAGAAAGCCACATCAGTTAGGATGGTGACAACTATGCATGCAAATCATAGTCGTGGGAAAGGGTGTATTATTTGCAATGCACATTTCTAGTGACAAGGGTAAGGAATTTTAGGAGCATATGCGTTGAGCAGGTACCCATTTATACAACAGTTTTAGGATGTATTTCTTGAGTACATTATAGAGTTTCCACCACACAGGGAGATAGAATTTTCTATTGAGTTAGTACCAGGGGAAACTTCAACATCAAAAGCACCTTATAGGATAAGTACACCTGAGTTGGTAGAATTGAAGCTACTTTTGAAGGAAAGGTTGGACAAAGGATACATTAGGCAAAGTGTATTGCCATGGGGTGCACTAGTATTGTTTGTGAAGAAGAAAGATGCAAATATCAGATTATGCATTGACTATAGGTATTTGAACAAAGTCACTATTAAGAATAGGTACCCATTACCAAGGATTGATCTTGTTCGATCAGTTGAAGGGAGTGGCAATGTTCTCGAAGATTGACCTTAGATCTAGATATCATTAGGTATGGATCAAAGAGGATGACATTTACAAGACAACTTTCCAGACCAGGTATGGGCATTATGAGTTTGTTGTAGTTCCATTCGATTTGAAAAATGCTCCTACTACATTTATGTGTTTGATGAATATTGTGTTGCGTTCATATTTGGATAAGTTTTTTATTGTGTTCATTGATGACATATTGGTATATTATAAAAATGAGGAAGAGCACATCGAGCATTTAGTAGCAGTATTGAGGGTGTTTAGAGAGCATCAGTTATATGCTAAGCTCAACAAGTGCAGTTTCTTGTAGACTGAGGTACATTATTTAGGGCATGTTGCCTCCAAGGAGGGAGTTGTAGTAGATATAGAGAAGATAAGGGCCATCATGGGGTGGGTAGCTCTTAAGAGTGTGGATGAGGTGAGATCTTTCATGGGGCTAGCATGTTATTACAGGAGGCTCATCCGGAACTTCTCATAGATTTCTTATCCTATCACATCATTGCAGAGGAAAATTAAGAAGTTCAAATGGAAAAAGGAGTGTGGGGCTATTTTTGAGCAGCTTAAGAAGTTGCTGACACATGCGCTAGTGCTACAAATTGCAGATACAGAAAATGAGTTTGTAGTATGAACAGATGATTGAAAGAGAGGACTTGGTGGGGTCCTTATGTAAGATGGATAGGCAGTGTGTTATAAGTCATGAAAAGTAAATAAGCACGAGAAGAACTTCCCCACCCATGATCTTGAGTTAGTAGTGGTCATACATGCATTGAAGATGTGGAGGCACTATCTTCTTGGTAGGAGGTTTGTACTGATGAGTGACCATATTGGTTTGAGGTATTTGTTTGACCAATAGAATTTGAATGCCTGGTAGGCTAGATAGTTGGCCACAATTAGTGAGTTTCACTTCGAGACCATGTACATTAGAGGAAAAGAGAACAATGTGGCAGATGCTCTTAGTAGGCGAGTACAAGTAAATCACTTAGAAACTATGAGCTCCTATGGGACAAACTTATAGGATAAGATCTCATAGGTAGTTTAGTAGGATGTTAGATATATGGAGATTGTGCACAGGTTGCAACATATTAAAGATATAGGTTATAGTATAGGTATAGGTACAGGTGACAATATAGGTACATGTATAGGTACATGTGCAGGTGCATAGGATATGGACTATCATCTTATGATAGATGGATTGGTCATATTTAGGAACATGATATTTGTGCGAGACAACAGTGAGCTCAACAAGGTTATCTTGAGAGAGTTTTATGCAAAACCATATTCAAGTCACCTACGTTATTAGAAGACACTGACAGTAGTGAAGATATTTTACTATTGGTTGAACCTGAAGAGGGGTGTAGCAGAGTTTGTGGATAGGTTTTTTGATTGTCAGTGTGTGAAGGTAGAGTGTAGGCACCCAGCTGGATTGTTACAATTGATTGTGATTCCAGAGTGGAAATGGGAGGTCATTTCCATGGATTTCATCATAGGTTTACCGAGGATAGTGAGAAAACATGATTCCATCACAGTTGTTTTTTACAGGTTGCCAAAGGTTGCACATTTCATTCTAATGAAGTCTACATTGTTAGTTAGCGATGTAGCATAGGTATTCATCAGAGATGTGGTCATATCAAAATGTTTTGAAGGAGATTGTGTCAGACAGGGATGCGAAGTTCTCTTCCAAGTTTTGGAAGGAGTTATTTGTAGGCTTGGGCACAAAGTTGGCCTTCAATACAACTTATCATCCATAGATATATGGACAGACAAAGAGCGTCAACAGGATATTGGAGGACATGTTGAGGATGTATATGATGCATCAACAATGGAACTGGGAGGAGTATCTTCTCTTAGTTGAATTCACATACAAAAATGGTTATCAGGATTCATTTAGGATGGTCCCTTTTGAGGCATTGTATGGACATAGTTATAATACTCCCATCAACTAGATTGCTCCAGTTAACACGGTGTTGATTGTAACAAATATGTTGGTAAACATGGAGCAGGAAATGCAAGTTATAAAGAAGAATCTAAAGGAAACACAGGATAGGAAGAAGAGCTATGCAGATTGGAATAGGTTTCTTAAGGAGTTCCAAGTTGGGGAGCAAGTGTACTTGCACATCAAAACGAAGAAGAGTTCCTTACGGATTGGATCATGTGCCAAGATGGCACCATAGTTTTGTGGACCCTTCAATATCATTGAGAGGATTGGGCCAATTTCCTATCAACTTGCATTGCCTCCGATAGTGAAAGTCCATGATGTTTTTCATGTGTCATTTCTTATGAAGTATGCTAAAGATGTCGATCATGTGAGTGAATGGTTTGTATTGCAAGTGGAACTAGATGGATAATTCCAGTTGAAGCCTCAATGTATATTGCAGAAAAAGGGGCTCATGCTCCTAAACTGAGCAATCAAGAAATTTAAGGTCCAATGGAAGAACTTTGGGACATATGAAGCTACATGGGAGATGGCAGATTAGATGCAAGCTATGTATCCTTCTTTCTTTTCCAGTAGACACAAAGAAGTTTTGGTATGGTGTTTTGGTATATGTATTGATATATGTTTTGGTATATGTCTTGATATATGTTTTGGTATATGTTTTGGTATGTTTTGTTGATTTTGGTATATGTGCATATGTATATGGATGTAAATACTGCCATGAGATATGTTATAAATCTCTAATAAGTGGTATGGGTGTCGTGTCATGATGGTGTTATATTGATATGTTTTCATGTTGGTTTACTTCTTAGCAGGTTGATCATTGTAAATAATGCATCGAGATAAGTAATAAAGATCCATCAGTAGTATATTTTTCTTCTAGCAGTTTTGTGGTTATAGGTGTTGTTGAACACCGAGGATGGTGTTCCCCTAATGGGTAGGGTTTTGTAACATCCCTAGTGAAAATTCCATGTAATTAAAGTTAATAAAAGTTAAAAATAATAACCACATTTATGGGACACTTATTCAAAGTTGAATGTTGGGCAAGACATCCTACAGGGTGTTCATTTGGTTTATTATGGATAAGGAAATTGTCAAAGGAAATGGCTAAGGCTTTGGAAAGGAAAAAATGGCATTTTTGGAACATTTATTTATGAAAATAAAGGAAATTACGAGAAAAATAAGGTGAAATGTCACATGTTTCATGTGACGAGGAAAATGAAGGAATTAATGGGAAATGATGAAAATAGAGGTCTCATTCATAAAAAGGCTTTTAAGGATCAATTGGTAACCTTTTGTCAGCTTAGTTTTGGAGCTCTTCATTATTCTCTCTGTCTGTCTGTCTGTCTCTCTCTCTCTCACTCTTGGACACTTAAAGTTTTCTTGGAGCACTTTGGCATTGGAGCAAGAAAGGCAAATAAGGGAAAGAAGGAAAGCAGAAGCAAGGCTCAAGTAGGGAAAGCCAAGATCAAGTAGCTACAGTAAGCTACAGTAGGATTCTTTGTAGGTATCAATTTAAATGTGTATTTTCCGTGCTATATTTGGCATGCATGGTGTTTCATTTGTTTTGTTTTTTTTTCATGGCATGGGTTTTGCCAGGCTTGACAGTGTTTTTAACCTATCATTGCCATTTCCTGATAGCCTTGATGAGATGGGTTATCATACTCTGATTGACCCGGATTGCTGGATGGATTCAAAGTTGAGTGGGGTGAATATCCAAAATGATAAACACATGGCCTAGTGGTCCCTAAACCTGATTGTAGATCATGGTAAAGCTACTGGCCTAATGACCCCTGAGCAAGACTGTGGATTACAATAAATCCAGGATTGTGTGCCTCAGTGGGCTTAGGAATCCTTGCCAGTGAATGGAAGGATATGTAAAGCCAAGAGGTGGATTTCTCTCCATTGGGCCTATTATTCCTATGATGGGATGTAAGTTAATTATTGGATAGTGTGTCTAAGTGTAGGACCTAGTGATCCCTGGATTGGACTGTGGATTACAATAAAGCATGAGAGACTAAGAGGCACTCAAATTCCTCATAGTGTAGGTGGAGAACTCTAGTAACATCCATGATTGTTTGGTTCTCTTATATTGGTTATGAGTCCAACATTCATAATTGGAATATGGAACGGGGGTGATCTGGTGAAGAGAGATTTGGCTAAGCCAATATATGGTTAGGTGGAACATGGTAATCCCACCTCTGGTTGGTTTTTGCATTTGTTAATGATAAATTCATTCCCTTGGTTTTAATCTGTAAATGTATTGGTCTATAGGTGGATTTTATGGCTAATATATTTATTGTATCTATGTTGTTACTATGTTGGTTATATGTATGTTTTGGGGCAACATCTAGGTATGCCTCTCAGTATGTTTTTTACTTGTAAATGAATGGACAACGTATCTATGACTTAACATATGATAAGGCTGCAAATGGCATGAGGGAACAATGGTTCTCAGAAATTCTCAGATAAGTATGAGATCCCTATGCTTAATTCTATTGTTTACACTTGTATATTACATGTTTATGATATGTTTGACGAAATACATGTCATGGCTAGTAGGGGTATGGTTAAGGGCCTTGTTTAAATAATTACTTCTACTTCATCACTTCCCTATTATTTTAATGCTCTTAAGATATCATTCCATTCTCAGAAGTGACCTAGGCTCTGGGTCGGGAAAAGTGGCTCAAATATTGGGGACACTCGCACATAACTAGACAAATTGGTCCTTGGACACTGGCATGTAAGCCTATGAGAGCATCAAGAGGACAAGTGATCAAAAGTTTAAGTGGGACCCAAGTGCAAGCTGCTTGAGGTGTTGGCATGGTTTTCAAGGGTCCTATAGCTATTGTGGAAGGTTTTTGTGTTGGGTTTCCATCAATTCCATTTCCTTAAGGTCACATAGGAGGTCAAATCAAACCACAGTAGCCTCTCATCACATGTTTACCCTGGTTCGTCTGTTACTTTGGTATATGTGGTAGGAGGGTGTTAAATTTTATTAAATGAGTTTAAAGGGGCATGAGTGTTTTCAAATATTGAATTGAGTTTAGGATATCATTAGGTGCACATAAAAGAAGAAGGTATTTACAAGACCGCATTCCATACCAAGTATGGGCATTATGAGTTTCTGGTGATTCCATTTGATCCTATTAATCCTCCAACCACTTTCATGTGTTTGATGAATAGTGTGTTTCACCCTTATCTGGACAAGTTTTTAATAGTGTTCATTGATGATATATTGATATATTTTAAGAATGAGGAAGAGCATGTAGAGAACATGGAAATAGTGTTGATATTGTTGAGAGAGCATCAATTATATACCAAGCTTAGAAAGTGCAGTTTCTTTTAGACTCAGATTCATTACTTAGGACATGTTGTTCCCAAGGAAGGTATAATAGTGGATCTAGAAAATATTAAAGCTATCATAGAGTGGCTAGCTCCTAGAAATATGGATGACGTGAGATCATTCATGCGACTAACATGTTATTATAGGAGGTTCATCAGGAACTTCTCATGAATTGCATATCATATTACATCTTTATAGAGAAAAGGATAGAAGTTTGAATGGAATGAGGAGTGCACAACTTGTTGGAAAAAAATGATGAAAAAATTAAGACCCTAGGTTCAAGTGCAGGGTTCATCAAAATCTCCACCATAGTCTAGCTTAGCACCAACATTTTCACCCTGTTTATGATGAATAAGGCATCTCACCTAAGGTGCACCGTGACCTTACTTAGTTAAGAGCTCATCTTGAGGAAGGTATATCCTACCACGACAAGAATATTCTCGAACATCCCACAATATGTTTGTGTGTTGATTTGCAATTCCCAAAGCTAATGCAACACTATAAACATCTTTTGTTGTCGCATGTGAGTCTTGTGAAATACCCATTATAGGAACACTCATCAACCCAACTGTTTCAACCACATAATAAGAGTAAAGATAAAGCTCATCAAAATTCTTGTAATGTGACTTCCTCAAGTCCATCCATATCCCCTCAATCATATCTCTAAATGGCTGGATATCAATAGGAAATTTGAAACTATATCTGAAAAAGTTGCGTCTAGCATATCATAAGGATGACCACTAAAGAGGTCCTCTAGCCTTTATTCCCATCGATCTAGACCCATTGGTGTTATGTGCAAAGCATTAGGACCGTCAACAAGTTCATCAGTCCTCCTACACCACACATAAATTTCCCAAATAGTCCTTTGCATCTCTGGTGTCATATGTAGTGTTCCCAAGTAAATTGTTTTTGCATATTCCACACAGACTTCACCACAACGTTCATAGGCATCTTCAAGCACTTGAAAAAGTCCGAGGAGGAACCAAATATGATTTCACATCTAACAACCCATTATCACCAACCTTTGCTTCTCTATTCACCAGGGTAGCTTGCTTTAGCACAACCCCTTAGACCTTCTGCTCTAATAATAACATCAGTTTCTACGAATCCCCATCTTTTCTTAAACTACATAGTTCTTGAAAACCATTGAGCCCACCAACTTTATCTAATGTGGGCTTTGAACTGGATACCTCCAAGGCATCTTTAGCACAAAATATCTCAGTGGGTTCCTTGCTAAACTGAATTTTTTGTTTATGTTTCTTCCTACAAGTCTGGGTGCCAAAACCCCACCATGGTTATGAAGTTCACAGGAGCTCAAGTCCTTTGCACTCACACTCACTCAGGCAAATGAAACTAAAATTTTCCAAGAATTGGACTGGACATTTCTATAAACCACAGGAAACACAATGTTGCTTTGCAATTATTCAGAGTTAAGTATTGATCCACATAAAATTTGTCTCAGCCCACATCTAAATACTTATACTCGGACACAGCGAACATGAATTCAAAAATGGTAGAATGATGTGAAGCCTCCTATTCTTCCTCCAATTGCCTATGGGTGGCACACTTTGTATAATTTTTTTGTATGTACAGTGAATACATACTTGGTACAACATAGCCCTTGGAATAAATAGGCTAACACAACAACTTTTCTTAAACATTTTCCATGTTTCTTGTTGGATTTTAAATTTTCAGCTCGGGGTCAATCTTCTACATTTGAGCGACGTATCATGGATAATTGTGTTGCTTAAATGGCTACTATTGAAGGAAATTTAATTATTTAGTGTTGGAAGTTTCAATCTCTTAATATCTTCAAATCTTTCTTCTTTAGCCCTTACAAGATCATGAATAAACAACTACTCTTTAAGAATTGTATCTAGATTTATAGGTATTGACCTACATGCCTACCATATTAATCATTTTCCTTTCAAATACAACCAATAATTTTCTTTTTTTATTAAGAAGCTAGAAGCAAGGCTTTTTTTTACTTGTTGTTCCCATGAATGAGAGATGGTGCTTTTCCCATCTATCTTAGGGCGTTAGAAGCTAGAACTAGAATATTGTGTCATGGCTGGAACAGTTATATGATACAAGATTATTCATAAGGAGTTTTAATTTCTAGTTAAATAGCCAACAAGGAAAAAAAACATAGCATGTCCTTATTGCTATTTAAATATAAAGAACCTTGAGATCTGAAATATTGCTCTTGTGACAAACTCCTGGTCCAAAAGCATTTTGGCTTGGCATTTTGTCCTAGCTGCAAAAGTTTGACATTTCTTGTTAGGCACATAGTTAGGGCATGCTTCCTAAGTCACTGAGAAAATGAGGGCACATAATAATGACAGAGTTAAGATTAAGCACTAGCAACGAGTTTCATGGACTAAAAATGGTAAACAAAAGATCAATGATGAGTACAGAGTTTAAAGAGAAATAGATCGCTCAAAAGTATTTTTAACTGCAGAAATTCTTTAAAATTTGTCCAAAACCAACTAATTACCCATTGGCAAAGTACATAAGGGAAGATTTATGAAATGATAACCAAGCCTCAAAAAAAGTTCCAAGCCTAATGAAGTGTTCATAACCTGAGACTTCTTGAATAGCACTTGCACTACCTTTAATACAAAATAAGGGGGACATTCCATAGGTCTCATGATTTGTTTCCCTCGTTTATTTATTGTTTACAACTATAGACCTGAAATAACAGCATAAATAATTCTCCCCCATCGAAACTAAGAAAAAACAAGGGCACTCCACCTACAAATGTCAAGCAGAAGATATGGCATTCATTTAAGAATGATTCAAGCCAGTAGGTTACACCTTCCTTTTGGCAAGACTTTTGACCTAATGAAGAATTTAGAAAAAAAAACCTTTCACCATCCATACAGTTCAGAATCTATGATCCTTGTGAATTAATTGGGGACATTCATACCCTACTCATCCACCTATTTTACGCCCATACCATTGCAGGAACTTTCCATCACATTCCAATATTTTTGCAAAAAGGGATTATTGCCTAGAAGAGAAGAGAATTTCAAGGCATTCCAACAAATTTCCAAGAAAAGTGAACGTAGTGATGAGGAAATGTGTCTAGGGAATGTGTGGAGACACCCCCAAAATTTTAGGAAATTCTGTGGTCCTTGACATAGAAGATCCTATCCAAAAATCCTTAATATATATATATATATATATATATATTATTATATATATATGAAACGATGACAAGTTGCAACCCATGAACGTTTCTTCCATTGAATTCCTCATCCCATAAATGTAGGAAACATGGGGGCACATGCCCTCATCTGAGCAAGCACATCCTTGTGTAACACTAGATATCGGATCCTCATGGTTGAGCATCAACAAAGGGGCTAGGCAATTTAGGAATCTGTTATTCGTATTCCTTTGCTAGAATAAACCATATATAGCCAAGGTCTACTACTACAAATATCTCATAGGATAATTAAAACATAGACTCCCTTGAATGCACTATAGCACAAGATGGTGGACCTCCCAAGGGATTGCACAATAGGGAAGGTGAGCTCCTTATCTTAAATCATGTTAGCTTAAGAGGGAGGACTTCATGGATGAAAGGAGGTTGGGTAAGATGGCTAGAGTTTCATTGAAAGAAATTGTGGTAACTCTCTAATCCTATCTTCATTCGGAGCACTGTGAGTTGCATTGAGTGAGAGTTGGAGCACAATTGATCCATCATCCTCTTGTAGTCTCATAGCCTAGATTGTAGGTGGCCTTTACAATGGATGCCTGTGATGGCAGGTGAATTGCTCATTTGTAGCCAATTTGGTGGTCAACTTCTAAGAAATATTAGTGTCTATCCCTATAACAGTGTCCGCATTTTTGTTTTTATTTTTTTATTTTTATGAAAATATGAATGCAAAGTTAATAGAGATTGCTAGTCTGAGGAAAATTGTTTCATATGCATTTGGGTAAATATAGGGTAAGAAAATGAAGGAATGGATGCATAAGAATCAATAGTAATGTCATTCTCTATTTAATTTATTTCAGTTTTATAATCCTCTCCATTCAATTCGTGAATGTTGTTGTTTGTGTTAAAGAAGGATGAATAGATAAAAACCTCTGTAAGTTGCATATGTACATGAATTCCAGTTGGTTACTGTCTAGAATTTTTTTATGCATTGGTAAACTTCACTTTACTTTGCATCTGAAATATGACTTGTACAAAAGCCAAATTGTTTTTGTGCCTTCATTTTTGTGAAATACTTCTGTTTGTATTGCAGATTTATAATTCTAGATTTATGTTCAATAATCAAAATTATGTTTGTCCATACCTCTTTTTATGATAATTTCCCTCTATAACTGAAATGTAATAAGAGCATTCATGCAAAGGTATTCGAGGGCAAGGATAGGTTGTATCATTTTTCCCTTGATGACTCTATGAATTTCTAAAAAAAAATCCCTCTCAGCAACTGTGGTGAATAAAGTGATGAAAAATTGTCAATTCAGAGCAACTAATAACTCTCAAATAACAGAGGCATGGGTGCGTCCACAAATGATTTCCTCACAGCAGCCTATGACAGTCTGGGATCTTGGGGATGAGAACAATATTGGAACATAGAAGAGACAACCACCTAAGACTTGATGAAATATTATCTAGCCATGTTCTTCTCATCGTATCACTGTTGTGGAGGATTGAATAAATGGAATTTGGTTCTGTGCATGTTTACATGAAATGAATTATATAGATAAAATCCTCAACTTGTAATTTTTTGTTAAACGGGTCATTTACTATAAGTTGTTTTTGGATAAAAGTCTTTGGAAGGAATTAAGATAATGTCCATTAATTACCTAGCAATTATGTCCCCTTTTCTCTAGGCAACAAGTACAACTTGATAATGTTTTCAAACCAAAATGTCATATTCATAGCCATTATGGCAATGGTCCAGGAAAGAAAAAATTCATATACTAATTTATAGATTCCAATTTTCATCCCTTTGTTAGTTGGAGGTTGTACACAGAAATCATTATCATACTCATACATGTCCTAAATTGAAAATTAGTGCTCTGAAATTTCCAGCTAGATATTGACACCTACCTCGACTCATTACAAGGAATCCATTTATAGTACCGATGATCATCTACTCTTATGATGGCCATTTCTCTTGCTGAAATTGACAGATAGACTCCTCTAGTAGCCTTGTCCAGCCAAACTTCGTTGGTAACATTGTTGAGTGAAATGGGTATGCACAGAAGAGCATATATCTCTTTTTACAATAGACAGAGGAGCTTTGAAATGGGAAATTTGGAGAGAAGCTCCTGATAACACACATGCAGTTTTTTTTTCATATCTTGTTACCAAAGGTGCTTATATAAGCGACTATCAATTAACATCTTCTTTATACTATGCTTGTAATTGAAGGAATTTTTTTTATGGAGCTTAATGCTTTTATTGAAGGAAGTCACGGTGGTCTGATAATCACCCTATGAGTGACCTCAGTTGAAGATTTATTAAACAAAAGGTATTATAGACTCACGTGCTAGTGTGTGTTCTATGTTATTCAAGCAACGGATCGATCAGATTGCCAATACACAGACATTTAAATGGAAAGACAACAGAGAAATACAGTAAGCAACACAAAGACACAAACAATTTTTAATAAGGAGTTCACCCTATTCTCCAGGGCTACGTCTCTGGTACAACTTTAGTGGTGGTCTTGTTTTATTGTGTCTTATAGCAGAGAAATTACAATACAGGGACTCAATGTGAGTTCTCTTGAAGTAGATTTTGCTAGGTAGGGTGGTTCTTGGATTTCCAAAGCCACTCAGAGTTCACAGACTCCTTTTCTTCCTGCCAGCTCTGTGACCCTTGGTCTACAATGGAAAGAGCCAAATGTGATTCTCAGTCCGGATAGATTCCCCTATTGGAAGGCTTGGATCTTCAAGCTATTTGGTGCTCGATGTTGCCTATGGTCAGCTCAGCCCTCTGTCTCCTCTACTTGGCTTTACTGTTCTCTGTGTTCAGTCCTCTTCTCAAGGTGCACCATTCACTGTCTCTCTTGGTCGCTCAGACTTTTCTCCATTCCCCCTCTATTTGACTATCTATGTTCATGGCTTTAGCCATTCGATCCCTATGCCTGTTTGATTCCTCTCCCACCTGCATCGATTCTCCTTCTGTAGTTGTTCTTGGAGTTCCCTGTTCAGCGTTCGCATGAACACTCGGGAAGTGACCACGTGCCCCATCGGAACAACGCCAGCCTGCTCGTCGATTCATTTCTTCAGTTTTGTCGTGGATACGTTCTTTCTCCACCGTGGCAGTCAAATGGATTCCAAATCCCTTTAGAATGTGGCTTAATTCCCTATCGATTCTACTTCTTTCTATCGGGCATAATCTCAACCATCTAATATGGGCTCCTCAAGATCCGACGTCATACGCACATCGAGCGTAGTTGACTTGATCGACCGATAGCGCGCGATCGACGGTGGTTTTCTCTCTCCTCCACTGCCATGCGTTGATTGGTGTATGGGACCGCTCCTCTCCTGTCCAAAACCTCTTATCATTCAAGGGTGCCACGATCAAAACTGCTAGTTTCCAGGGTGCGGGTCCTACCTTTGTACTATAGCACTTTTTCCTT
The DNA here is from genome assembly GCA_000404065.3 of Pinus taeda. Lineage (NCBI taxonomy): Eukaryota > Viridiplantae > Streptophyta > Pinopsida > Pinales > Pinaceae > Pinus > Pinus taeda. The sequence goes on from APFE030167746.1 coordinate 22,575, forward strand.
TTTCCGCCCGCAGTTCGGTGGTTCCCCCATGCGACCGGGTGCTCGAGCTTTCCCATTTTGGCCCTGTTTGCCAAACGATGTGCGATTACGCTAATCATGCATCGAAAGTCACCTCCTTTTCCCAATCTAGGGCTCCCAGGGGCTACTTTGGCTGCCTGTGCGGTCTCCATGGGCCTCGGTTAGCACGCTTTGACTAAGGTCCTCGTCATTCCACATCGCTTGCCATGGCCACTGGTTCAGGGTGTTTTTGATGTTGTTTTAGATTCTTTAAAGATTTGTTTCATCCCGATATAGTCAAGTTTCTTTTTCAGTCGTTCATGGATCAAATTCGGATCACATGGTTTGTGATTACATTCTCCTTGACACTTCCCTCATGACATTGTTAATCACCTCTAGTGAGTGTTGAGGTGTCTTAAGAAAAGTTGCTCTTATGTGCACTTACCTAGTGTCATTGCCCTCGAAATCACATAACCATGGGGGTTGTTACTATGATTTATATTGACATGGGAAATTTTAAGGGCTAATATTAGCAGATGGGCTAATGTTTCATGTTTTTTCCAAAAAAAAGATTCACCAATTTACTTTTTTCCTTAAATCCGTTTGCCCAAATTTTATAGGATAAAATTATTTTGCATTAAAAATTGCCAAAATGTTATAGAGACTATCACCAAAACTTTATAAATCCTATATAAAATCATTGTAAAATTGAATGTTTTCATAAAAAAATCACCAAACATTTTACAATTTTCATATTAGGGATTAATAAGATTCGCCAAGGTTTTTAAACTTTAAAATAAATTTCCATCCTTAAAATTTTCCTTGATTATTGATATCCCATGTTAGATAATGCACATTATATCGTTGGTTGGCATCATGATTTGTTGTTTGGAGGCTTGCATCTAGCACATATGTGTTTGAAATGTGATTGAGAGCTTTTCATAACATTTCTCAAACATTTTATTTACCCTTAGCACATTTATGATGAGTGATATCCATCAACTAAGAGTTTCCTTAAATATTGTTGGTTAATCGTTGCTCCTTGACATAGTGCATTAGTTGTTGGGAATATTTCCATGTGTTCATAGGGTTCCACTTGGATTATTGTTTCATGATTTTGATTGGTGAACCTTGAAGTAGTACACCGACCCTTTGTTGCATAATTGATGTCCCTTTTTGTGGATGTCTTGATGACATGGAAAAGTGGTTGTGGTTTGTTAGAAGAATGCCAATGGATATTTATAGTTTGGCTATGATGTGGCATGTTGTGAGTAGTTATTTTCTTGATAGAGGAATTCACTCCCCTTATTTGGTATCTTCTTATGTATTTGGAGGCATTCAGACCTTGCTTGGGTGGTCTTCTACATTGACACCCATGGTTTTGGTCACTTGGTATGTTATTTTCAAATTGTATCATATAGTTTCTCTTGGTTGGGGAATATCATTTATTACTATATTAGAGAGCATCCTAGCCTCATTACACAATCTCTTAGGTTGAACTATTTATCATATTCCTTGGAGGAGAGGTGTTGGTACCTGTGCATTTAACCACTTTGGCACATTGATTGAGGACGCCCCACTTCTTTGAGGAGGTTATAGCAACTTTATGGACAATTGTGGCACATGTTTCTATGGGATTACTATTTATGTCCAATTTGGTTGATCCTGGGAGATAATCCCCTAACATTTTTATACTATTTCCATTTGGAGAAGTTACGTTGTTTGTCTACAAGACTCTAATTACCTTGGCATATTCTTTGACGTCACTCCACTTGAAAAGGTGGTCATGACCATTATTTGCAAATATATTTTTTATGGACTACTCTTAAAGGATGAGTTGCTCTCTTCTTGGAAAAACAACCTTAACATCTTCTATTTTGGCCATATATTTGGTATCCCTAGGCAACTAACTACCTTGTCTAAGACACTGGTCTCATTTTGGCATGAGTATTTATAGGAGAAGCTATCTAGCTACATGGGTTACCCCCAAAGATCATTTTGATAGGGACTCTTAGTGTTGGGGACTTAGTTAAACCTTAGCACTACATATTGTCTATAAATAAATGGAAAGACTGAAAGATAAAAGCAGGTTATAGAAGATATTTTTCTAATGTATTTCATGGATAATTAGACTTGGTGGGAAGAGTACTTACCATTGGTAGAGTTTTCCTATAACAACAATTACCACAATTCAATTAGGATGCCTCCATATCAAGCTCTCTTGGGAGGCCATGCATGACACCATTGAGTTGACGAAAGGATGGAAGACATAGTAATAGTCATGATAGGATTGTTTCAAAAATGGAGGAATAGGTAAGATCGATTCAATGAAGTCTAAAGGAAGCACCAGATAGGAAAAAGAGTTATGTTGATGCACATAGTACCAATCGAAGTTTTAAAGTGGGGGACCGAGTTTTTATTTTTATTTTTTCGTTATTCCTAGCACTATTCAGTTTGAGAAAGGTATGAATTTACCACCTCGATTTATAGGAGCTTTTAGAATCAAAGAGAAAATTGGATCGATGTCCTATTGTCTTGTACTACCACCCCACTTGCATAAAACTCATGATGTTTTTATGTATCTGTCCTATAACATTATGTTTTTTTTGAATCCCACAAACTCAATAGGAGGGAATTATAGGTCTCAAACGTAGGAACCATAATGATCAAACAAATATGCATATTATACCATAGGGATCGATAGCTCAAGCATCACTTGATGGACCAAGTTAGATACAATGGGAAAAGTCAAACCCAAGATCTGCTACCCGAGAGGATGCAAATACTATATGTCGCAATTACCCCTCACTTTTGACCATTTATGATGTCCATTTTGACTTAAATACCTACCTATGCTAAGGCTCTATTTGGAGTTCCATGTTATTTATTTATGAACACTATATAATATTGATGTATTTAGTTGGACAAGTGAAACTAATTATATAAATAATTAGATGGATTAGGTATTGATGATTGAAATGTTTGACGTATGACCTAATGTATGACTTACTTGGTTATGATTTATCTAGTGCATGACCTATAAGAGTTATTGTTGTTTCATGTATGGCTTAAGTGGATATGATTTATCTAATGAATGACTTGGTGAAATTATGATTTATCTAATGTAAGATTTATTTCCAGTATGAACTACAAAATTGACACATGGATACTAGACTTAATAATATGATGTTTAAGATCACATATCTATATCTATTTTGTTGTTATATATATGCATGCATGAGAACTAACCTATAGATTGGAAAGAACTATATGATAACCAAGATCTACTCTTTCATTCGGCAAGGTCAAGACATCCAATGAGGGATGGTATGATGTGCATATTTCTATTACATTTAGTATCTACTTGATATGAACTCTTATGACATGGGTAAAATGTAAATGGCAAGTGACAAGAATAACTGACTGGATTATTCAATGAAAAGTATCCAACCAGCACTGTATTGTGGTCCATATTAGGGTTTTGACCCTAGTTGTAAGGAGGGGTGGAGGATTTCCCACCGTGTAACCTCCAAACTTAGAATCGTGGGAGGGTAGTGATGGACACACTCCCCTAGACATGTGATGATGATTGCTAGTTTCCTTCTAGGGAAGTTAGGTCGATATAGTCGACGCTTCCGCCATATTGGTTTTATTAGTGGTTAGATTGTATAGTTGATGCCACAATATATAATAGCATAGGATGGATAGGGTGGGAATGGAAGTAGGTTAGGAAGGATAGGAGGACATATATTAGTTGGAGACTCTTGATGGGAATTGGTATCATTGCCTGACTTATTTAGCTTTACTACTATAACTCTCTCTATTTTGTTATGCCTTACTGTCAAATTGCTTTCGAACTCCTTGTATTATTTTCACTCTAACTTCGGGACGATTTTTTTTGAAGGAGGGGTGTATGTAATGCCCTACTTAATCTTATCATGCAAATTTTATTAGTGTTTAGATTAACTAAAAATATTGACTTATAATTATAAAGAAGTATTGGTATATACCTACATTTGTGAAACTATATTTTTATTTACTGATATAAATTTTATTATTGCTATTATTCATTTCCCAACTTGTCTTCTCAAAATTAATTTTGGATAGGATATGGTATCCTTCCATTTATTCCAAATTAAATATCCATATCCCAAGGTGTCTTCTCAAAATATACTTGGGAGAATATATGGTCTTCCCCAATTAATTTCCAAATTAAATATTCATATCTTATCCCCAAAATGTCATCTGAAATTTACTTGAACAAGATATGGTAAGAAAAGTCAAGTATACTAAATGGAAGGATGAGGGGGTAATGATGACATTAGTGATAGGTGGTTGAGGTTGATGGGAGGAAGAGACATAAAAGGGGAAGGATGAGGAGAGGAGAGGGGGATCCTTGGTCTTGGTTTTGGTTTTGTTTTGGTTTTGGAGGATTTTGATTTGTAGGAGGGATGTGGAGAAAGAGGAGGGAGATCAAAATTGGATGTAGAGAGTGTTTTTTAAACTTGGACACACTACATCTTGTTGGACTTAGGCTGAGAGGGCTATGGAACCTGTGGAGGTTCCTTGCGCTAGGAAATACTTCCTAGTTAGTTGGGAGGAAAATTCAGTCAGCTAGTCAAGAGGAGCATCCCAATAGAGTTAGGAGCTCAGGATCATCTCAACTAAGCTATTGGAATAAGTATTCCTCCATTTATTGATTACTTATGTAAATGGTTGCAATGAAATTATCACTTATTTAATTTGTGGTAAATAAATTCTAATGGTATATTATCATCGAATAAATGTTTAGATAGAAATAAGTTATTTACCATCTTATTGTGTTTAAAATTAGAGAAATTTGGTTTTTAGTTAGATGACCCTAGGAGGGGACCTCACAAAAGTTCTCAATGAATCTGCTATAATAGCCCGCATGTCCCAGGAATCCTCTTACTTCCCTGTGTGTTTTGGGTGCAAGAAGACACAAGATAACTTCTATTTTGGCCGAGTCTACCTGGATAGCATTGTTGGAAACCAAATGTCCAAGGACTACTCCTGCTTTGCACATTAATATTAAATTTTTATCACTTAAAGCAAGGTGAGCCTCTTGGCAACGTAAAATCACCTTTTCTATGTTTTTGAGGGCTTCCTGGAATGAGTTACCAAACACTGAAAAATCATCCATATAGATCTCAACACAATTGAGATCAGAAAAAATGGCTAGCACAACACTTTGAAAGGTGGTTGGGGCATTAAATAGCCCAAAGGGAAGAACTTGGTAAGAACATGTACCCCATGGACATGTAAAGGCAGTCTTATCTTGATCTACAGGTGTCATCTGAATTTGGTTGTATTTATTGAATCCATCTAAAAATGAAAAGTAATTTTTACGAGTAAGGTTATCTAGCACCTAATCAATAAAAGGAAGGGGAAAGTGATCCTTGAGAGTAGCTATATTAAGTTCTCGATAATCAATGCAGATGCACCATCTCCCATCATTTTTGAGGAATATTACCAATGGGAAGACCCACTAGCTATCAGATATAGGATATAAAAAGTTAGCATCTAAGAGTTTCTGTAATTCTTCTTTCACAACATCTGTTAGTGCATGGTTCATGCGCCTTTGGGGTTAACGAATAGGTCGGGCTCCATTTTGAATATAAATATGGTGAGTATAGGTTTCGGTAGGTATGCCTTTCATGTCCTCATAACTCCATGCAAAGGCATCGAGGTGATCATAAAACAAATCAACAAGATGCTCTCGTTGGGATCAGTCAAAGTCTAAACTAATATGTAAGGATTTTCCTAGAATAATTTCAATAAGAGTAGTCTTGGGCTCGACAGTGTAGGAAGATGCTACTAAGACTGGCAATGATGAGGGTTGAGAATCAAAATTTTCTTGAAAATCTAGACTAAAGATTTGACGAAACATGTCAGAATTAGGCATTTCGTCCAAATTATTGAAGAAATCTTGTAATTCACCTTCCTGAGTAGACTCTGTATAATACTAGATCAAAGAAACAGGTTGAGTCTCCTCATCAATGTTGTCATAATCTAACCACAAAGTGTCCTTGATCTCTTGAATAGATCTAGCAGGGGGTATAAGGTGACTTTCTTCCTAGAGTCTCCATGAGAAATACACATATCACTAGAGCGAGATCCAATGTAAGCATCGGCGGTGGCAAGCCATGGTCTCCATAGAATCAAAGGATGTCCACATACAGGATTTTTTGGCTGAAGGATAATAAAGTCAGTGGGATATTCCCAAGATTCTATGGAGACAACCACACCATCTAGTACACCTTCTGGCTTGATTTTTGATCTATCTACAAGTTCAAGCACATTAGGGGTAGGACAAATATGGACCAACACAGGTTGATCCATGGTTTGCCTCGTCATGACATTGATGGTTGCACCCAAGTCTATTAACACATTTGGGACAAGGATACCACCTATCTGAATAGAGACAATTGGGTTTCCAGGATCGGTATACTTTTCCATTTGTGCACATCCTGTCATTAGCTCGGCTGCTCGACCAACAAATTGAATGGTCTGAGGTTTTGCTCTCTTCCTCCTTCGCTTTTTGAGACAGAGTTCCCTAAATATCATTTTTCAGATGGGGATCTCTCTAATATCCTGAAGCAAAGGTACCCGTATGCAAATATTCCTTAGCTCAGAAGCCAGACTAGACTCGGGGTCACTCCTCTACATAACTAGCCTCTCTAGGTAGGGAGGACGGTTTAAAGGAGATGGTAACTCTGATGGTGCGGGAATGGGATGAATGGTGTCATTATTTTTTGAATGATCAGGAGTTTCTTCCTCATTTTTCTCCTCAATGTTCACCATGGGTTTTTTTTGTTTTTCTAGTTTAATTACCCTTCCCGATCTCAATTGAAGCTCATGTATCCCAACTAACAAGGTTTGTTAAATATGAGAAGGGGGTGGTTGAATAAAACGAATCAATTACATTGCCTTATTATTAGGATTTGATACTGGTTGAGCAGGCAATTGTGCTGGTCGAAAAGGTTGTGGTAAAGGTAATGGTGGCATCAGTTGACTTTGTTGAGGTAGGGGAAGAAAGGATGGTTGTGACATATGGTGAGGTGCATATGTAGGAGGATATGACGACATTTGTGCAGGATAGGACTGATGTGAATGGTTTCACCCTATCCATCCTTGTTGCTAGGATTGAGCAGGTTGCTCATACTGATAATGGTTCCCATGCTGCCAAGGTTGAGAGTGTTGATTGTTATGGTAGGAATACAGATGTGAATTATGACCAAAAAGATGTGGTGGAGGTTTAGCAACCATACCTGCACCTACCTGAGGCCAATTTCTCTGTTCTCCCATAGCATGTAATTGTTCAAGTTCAGAATGCTCCCCTGTAAATACATATTTTAATCCTAGTATTGAGAAGGATTTCTCCATGGCATGGTTCTCTGCACAAATTACACATTTTAAATCAGCAGGACATTCTCTTAAAAAGTGATTTTTCCTACATTTAGGACAAAAAATACACAAGGACTCTTGTTCATCTAAAAATTTCTGCTGAATTTTTAAAGAGTCTATTTTCTTGCTAATAGTATTAATTATATCAATTTTCATTTTGTCCATTTTCTTCTCCAAACGAATAATCATAACATTTGTAGATCCAAGTTTACTAGTTTTATTTTGATTTCCTCTATTGGATCTAGATTGATTCCTTGAAAATTTTCTGCACAAGTCACAAATTTGATCAAAAGATTTTTGAGAAATATCCCCTTGTCCTAATAAATTAAAATTATGTCTAGAATCTTCAATAAATCCATGTAAGAACAAGGTTCGAATAGTACTTATGTAAAATTTTTGTTTTTACCTATGGAGGATGTATAAAAATCTTCCTAAGTAATCCTCAAAGGTTTCATCATCACCTTGCACAATGCTAAAGATCTTGTCATACATTTCTCTAATTTTACAATGTTCTTGGTTTTTATTCAAAAACACCCTCTTCATTTGGTCCAAAGAAGTTATAGTTCTCCCTCTGAGTCCCATGAACTAGTGCAAGGCTGAGTCCTTGAGAGTGGCAAGGAATAACTTTAATTTTTGGGCATCTGAAGAGCAATCATAGCTTCTACATAGGATGTCAAACTCAAAAATAAAAGAATCAAGATCTTTGTGCACCTTACCATACAAATGAGGGAAACCTGATGCTGGAATGTATGTCATATGAGTAATTGTTTCGGGATCCATTATTGGAAATCCAAAGGTGGATTGTTCATCAATTACCTAATTCTCGCCAATCCCCTCAACATGATCCTTGTGCTCTACCATTTTTGTTCCCTTGATCAAACCACTATCGTTAAAGTGATAAGGTTGACTGTGGTTCAAATCGGTCCCTAGAGCACCACTAGTTTCCTTCTTTCCCCTCTTGGGTTGTGTCACACCTGAACAACTGTTTCCAGAATCCAAGTTGACAACTCATGTGTGATGAGTTTGTGTCTATTTGGACTTTATTCCTAGAAAATAAGGTACAATATGAGAAAACATTTTAGATTTATCATTGTTCCCTTGGCCCTTATTGGGCTTCGGTCCTCTACCCCTTTTAGGCATTCATCTTAAAAAAAAAAAAAATCCAAAAAATGACAAAACTTTTAAATTTGCAAAAAATGAATCTTAAATCGAATGCTGCAAGTGAATGAATAATTCAGCACTATGAAATCCTTCAACAATAGAAGCACGCTACAGAAGAAATAAAAGCAAACTTACCCCTACTACAAAAGAAAGAAAACAAGAAATTTCTTACCAATATTTAGAAACGCCTCCCCAGAAACGACGCCAAAATGTTGGGTGCAAGAATTGCAGTTAAGCAAGCTCCTTTCAATACTTAATTTGTCAACCCAAGGTTCTGTACACTTCGAGGCGTAGCACAAGAAATGCCAATAAATGATATGAACCTTCTCTAATTGTATACCTACTTCTTAAATCACAAATTTACATAATAAAAAAGAATGATGAGCAAGCGACATGTGATACTTAAAGAACGTCTGGTGCTAGAATAAATGAAAAGTACTTTTCCAGAAACTAAAATGGGTTCCTAATTAATTGTAAACAATATTAACTAATGAATTAACCCTTTATATTTACCTTCAGTGAGACAATGTGATAAATAAGTTATTTAGTGTATTTGTCTTCATTAAAGATATTATTGTGTGCACTATACTATTATTCCTATACTACAACAACGTTCTTGTACCAGAACATTGTGCCTGCACTCGAATGAGGTTTAGATACCAGAAATATGTTTTGTACTTGTACTAAAGTTCTAACTTTTGTGCGGGAGTTCTAAGTCTCTGAGCTAGAACACTCTAATCATGTACCTTATCTGTGGTTCCTACACTAGATAATCAATATTTCTTCACTCAATTTCTAGATTACTTTCGAAAAATAAAAAGTGCGTTAAGTGAAATAGAGTGAAAATCAAACAGAATTTTGAAAGTAAATTCTCACAAGCATAAACATGCTTCAACCAAACTTAGATTCTAGACACGAAATGATTTTTGACAATTAAAGTAGACCTTTCGTTAAAACATAAAACTCTTCTATATAATTACGAAAATCATCTAGTTGTGTGGATCAGGCTTTTCCTGAGATAGTTGTGCATGTAATTTAGATATGCCTTTTAATGTTTTAACTCAGAGGGTTCATTCGATAATTAAACATGAAATTCAATCCTTTCTTCGAAAGTGTTCAATGCAAGCACAAATATGTAAGTTATTATAGCATTTATTCCATAATCATGACAGCATAATTAAATCTTAAGTGAAACCTCAGATATTAATAATGCCCTTAGTTTAGAAACAAACATTAATGTTGTAGGAAGGAATAAAGAACTCTTGCGAAAAAAAAATGAGTAAAAGACTTGTGAAATTGAACCAATGAAATCAATTTGCAGAATCAGAAATGAACTAGTACAAGTAGCATGCTTGGATAGGCTGTGTGCTTGTACCGATCTTGCAGAAATGAAATCAATCATTAAAAGGAAATATTATGTAAATTAAAATCAAATACTTATAATCTTCAACACCATGGATCTGTAACACAATAACTATAAACGAAATCAAACCTGTAACTTGTGAGAAATATCAAAGTAAATAACAAATTCATGCGTGCACTCTAAAATAAATTAACATACCTTTAAAGAAAGGGATAACGAGCTGGGTTAGACAGACCCTGGCCAATCAACTTGTTTCCCTTTTAAGAAACTGAGAAATGCGGTCGGTCAAAGATTCATCACAATGGAAACAGAAAATGAAACTGCATACTGGCGCATTCCTTTATATTAGTTTCAAAAGCAAAAATACATCTTGGATCTGCAATCTAGCCTAGAGAGGCGATACTCCAAAATAACTACAGTCTTTAAAAAAATTTCACAATAGCATTTCTCCATAATTCCTATCATAATTTTACATTATATACAAGCCTTTAGGCCTATGGTCGTAACAAAATCACAACAGTATCTTAACTAAGCCTTTTAGTTGTGTACAAAATGCTAAACTAAGGTATCTAGCCAAGGTCATGATCTTCATCCGTTGATTTCTCTCCCGCTCTGAGCCCATCTCGAGGTCAACTGATCCTTTACCAAAGATATGCATTGGTTGGTGATCTGTCATAAGATTGCGGGAATCCTCGATCTAGTGCAGGAATCCTATCAATGAGTTCTCACAAGAGTGCAGGAATCCACCAGCTGGTGTAGGAATCCTACCTACACTCGACCATACTATCACAATGATTAATACATTTTCTTATCAAATACTTTATGAAAGACAAATATTGGTTGCAAGGATAATTGAAGGTATAAAATCCATAAATAAATAATTAAGTCCATGACAAACCTTTAAATATGAAAATACAAAGATGGTGTAGGAATGTGCATGATTTTAGAGAAAAGTACAGGAATGAATAGGTTCTTAGGTTAAAACAAAGGTTTAGGTCATGTGTCTAGAGTAGGATAGAGGTTAAACTAGCATTTCCACCAGATGTTGCAAAGGAAACGCCGTAAGGCATAAATTGAAGAAAGCAAATAGAGCAAAAAAATACTTTGATAAAGAATAAAAATATATTAAACACTCAAATCAATGCCCCATTAACTAGAACCACTTAGTAGACATTCCATATGAAATGGGCATATGATCCAAGAACATTGTTGCATAAGAGAGCCAATTAGTGAGCTAACATAAGTATAAATGGTTTCATATACTAAGATCCACAGGTCTAACAAATCTTGTTTAGCCATTTAAGATATAGAAGCTTCAAAACCTTTGTATATGAGCTATTGTCAAAGGATTGCCCTTGTCCTTAGAAGCATTACCACTAGTACCAAGCATTACCACTGAATTTCGAATTTTTTCAGGTTCGCCAAATTCCAAACCTGAAGGTTTCATCGAACCCTTGACTTAGCTCCCCACAACGTGGTGCAAGTTGCATAATTCAGTTTCACTCAATCGTTGAATTTTTGTGTTTTTCACCCACAATGCATGATCTACAAATCTCCCAATTCTTAGAGAACGAGAGAACAAAATTACCTTCAAATCATAATTTTACCAGAAAATCAAATTCCCAAAGCATACATGTGTTTTTATTTTTTATAACAGAATCCTATAAATTCTGCATTTTTCGTAGTCAGCACAGTATGTTGTATACATGAGATAGATTTGGGCAACTGTATTCATGTCAAAGTTGACAGCTAGTCCACATTTTAAAGATTCAGGAAAAAAGGCAAAATATACTGCATCACAGTCTAACCCAGATCGAGATGAGCATAAGCTTTATCAAAATATCATATACAATTAAGTCTCCCATTTACAATTATAAATCTATACAGCACATGGCCACCTTGAGCAAATGAATCATTCACCTAGGTCAAAAATAGGAAATTGCATTTTGTCATTCACCAAGCAAAATGAAGACTGCCTGGCCCCCTTGACCAAATAAACCGTCCAGCTAGATCATAAGATGAGGAATTTGCATTTCTGTCATTTTAAGTAAAACACAAAATTGCATGTCTATGCGGGTCAAATGAGCTTCATTCCTAAAATACTATTAGCAAACCTAGTAAAACATTAAAATGGTCCCAAAATCCTACCATCAGCCAAGAAAGTGCAGCAACCACAACGAAATGCTTTGGGGTTAAAACGACCAAAAAGACATGAAGGCACTGGATACTCTTCAAATAAAAGAGAAACAATTGAAAAAAACAAAAATGACACAAAGAGAGACAAAGAAAAGTAGGGGAACCTAGCAGATATAGAGGAAAAGAAAAATAAGAGGAGGAATTGAGTATAACTGATGAAAAGTGAAATAACTGATGATAAAATTTCAGCAGATTTCAACACTGAAAATTAGCAGAATTTAGAAGCACCAATCAGAAAATGTGAAGCACCACAGAAATTAAGTGACCAGCAAAACATCAAATTTCGAAGTTCACATGCTCTGTTTCAAATCCTCTATATAAGTTTTGCCTGTCAATTGACATTCCCAATCTGGTTGGGGCATTTCAAGAAAGTCCAAAGGGTGGATAGATTAGCAATTCAAAGCAAAACCAAAGACAATTTGACCTTGTAGATGAGAGAAATTTTAAACCTGTAAAATGGATGGTTAAAGCCTAAGCAACCACAAGAATAACAACAAAAAAATTTCAAACACAAATAAGATTCCATGTAAATGTAAGCACTGCAAATATTAAATTAAGAGGGGACAGAAAAGAGTGAAGTTAAACGAGAATGCTAACAGAGAAGGCTATAAAAAGGGTAAATGGGGAGGCGAACAACAAATCAAAATGTAGCGAAGAAAGACACCAGAAATGAGAAAGCTAGACAAAACATAAAAGCAAAACTAATTAATGATTTTACCAAAATGGCATTAATCCTCAACCAAAATTTAATGCAATTTGTAGCCCCACTAGCCTATTTATTTATCATATCCAGTATCTAACATTGCCTAATTGTGCTGTGCTACAACAGGGACAGCATCTTTGCCTTATAATCCCAAGCCTGAATCATAAATAAAGTAATCAGTTGTGTTTCTTTGTATCATGCAACAAAAATCAAACCAAATTAGGATTTAAGAGATTGAGGAACTTACACTCACCATTCATGTTGATGCCACAGTCTCTGCCAGGTCCGGTTTTAGTTTTTTGTTTACCTCTGAAGTGCTTCCATCCAATGCCGAGGCAAACCTTAGATAAACAAACAATTTATAATCATTTTTTCAATATTAAACAAGAAATGCCCTCAGGTATGCATCCATATAAAATAAAGTTTCAATTAAAGCTTAATTTATGAAATGTGCAAAGGCAAGAAACAGATGTGATCTTCATCATAACATATAAAGCAAACAAATAATACTGTTCAGACACAATCATTGAAATAGGAGTTTACCTTGCAGCCGTTGCCTTTTTCTTGTCATCTTCCAAGGAAGAAGATTTCACATCCACTCCAAATCTAGCCAAACGAGCTTTCTTCTTTGCTTCATCATCAATAGATGAGCGCAAAGTAAGTCCAATAATTTGGGCATTGTCAGATTCCAATTAATCTGAAGTAAAACAAATGTGTATCATAATTTTGGATAAAAATATTAAGCAAATTAAACTGACAATAAATTAGACACACATAAGATAAGGAAAATAGCATCATAATCTCAAGAATATAGAGAATAAATTCCTGAATTTTCAAAGAACAGACCTCTCAGCCCTCGCTTTCCTCTTTTCTTCTTCCGATATTTTTGTTTCTCCTAGACCAGGAGAGGTAGGCTTTGGAGTACCATTTATTGACTCACCAAATCTGTCAATAAAACATACCCAAAGGTAATTTCTGTCGATTAAGAGATGAAACATATTGACTTATAAGATTGGGGACCATGTGCACTGACCATTCAATATAGAAATTACTTCCATAGCAATTAATCACTTTAAAGACTAGAGCAAAGTCTAGTAGCACCAAAACTGAAACAGTCCATCAAACTTAAAAAACACATATTATGGCCAAACAGAGTTTAAAATAAAATACAGCATATATTTAACAGAGATACTGGACAATTAAGTTAAACAAACATAAACCTTAAAAATGTTAGAATCCCTATAACCTAAATCATACAACGATATTTTTCCACAATTCCAAAGGGTGGCATTCCAGGTCTGCAGCAGCAATTAGTTCCCGAACAAATAGTCATCATATATAGGGTCATTTTATATACAGGGATTATCCACTGCACTCCATGCCTTCGAGGACCAACCCTTCCAGCTAGCTGCAGTACCAGTACAAGTCTCGAGAATCATCTGTCTCGCATGGCATGTTGCCCTCTGACAGCAGAATCAATGTAAACAGGGTTTTTATGGTATGCAAAACGATACAGGAGCCTCACTGGTTCATGGACAATCCTCACAAACAAAAACAAAATTTGTTTCTAGTTGATTATGCTGGGGAGGATAAGAAGAAGATGCATCAATTGCCGAATCTGATGCGCTGGATTCTGAGTGATCATATCTCTCAGAGGCATCTGCAGTTTCCATGTCTCTTGGTGTTTTGTATCTTCGGAGCAAATCTGGCATCCATGACAGAAAGAGTACTTCAAATTCAAATAGACAGGAAATTAAATTAATCCATCAACCATAAACTACAGAAAATATTTCCTGGAAATCAGAAAATGCCCTACTCACAAAATCATCTTAGGATGAACAAAACCTACAAAACCTACAAATTACTGCAGATTTTCAGCATAGGAATGGAGTTGCACCATTGACCAGTAAAAAAAAAAATCAGGTCGGGGAATTAAGCGATCCTAGAAACAAAGATATTCTGGTAGAATTAGATATCTATAGAATAATTTGAAAATGGCTGACAGATACCTTTCAAGCATCAGTCTTTTCTACATGCCTTATCATTTCTTACCACAACTCAGTTGCTATTTTCACATTGCCTGTCTTTTCGAGGCCACTAGCTAAATGTTTATATATTGAATCTTGGGGTTTCAAATCCTTTTTCTTCATCTCACGGAAGTATTGTAGAGCCTTAAATACCCGTCCTGCCCTTGTAAGCCCCAAGATAAGGGCAGTGTATGTCAAGACATCAAGCTGACAGCCTTGTAATTGCATCTCTTCAAAAATCCAAATTGCTGCGTCAAACTTTTCAGCTTTACAGAGACCATCGATAAGACTGCAATAAGTGAAAGCATCAGGCCTGAGACCTCGATGGCTAATCTCTTCTAGAATATCATCAGCTTTCTCAAACTGACCAGTTAAACTTAAGCCTCTGATGATAGTATTATAAATTATCAGTGAGGGTTTGTGCCCTCTCCTCTTCATTGTTTCTAAAATGTCTAAGGCTTCAGAGATGTTCCTTGAACCCATCAATCCCTGAATTAGAATACCATATGATATTACAGAGTTTGAACTGGTACTCTCAAGTTTTTGAAACATATCCCATGCTTTGTTTATTTGACAAGTCATGCACGTGACTTTCAGCAATATATTCATTTGGCCACTGTCCAAGATGAAATTTGTCCTTTCCATCTCCTTATACAATTCGTATGCTTTATCCACAAGAGAAAATTCACAAAGGCCATTAAGAAGAGTCTTGTAAGTGCCATGATCCAGACTATGACCTTTCATTTGCATGTCTTTATAAACCTCCCAAGCTTTCTCAGCATGCCCTAGAGTACTTAGTGCTCTGACGAGATTTAGATGGGTACTTAAGCTACCTTTATGACCCCATCTCAAATACAACGCGTAAGCATCTTCCACACACGAAGCTTTGGAAAGTTCTACAACTAAAAACTCGTAAGACCTGCCATCCAAAACCAAGCCCTTATTTTCCATCTCTTCAAGCACTTGCCTTGCATTATCTACGCTTTTGGAATGCAAAAGGGCAACCAAGGAATTGGAATAAACCTGAATACCGGCCAGATTGGCTCTTTTTGCTTCATCGTAGAGTCTTTCTGCTTCAAAAATTTCACCTGACTTGCTCAAAGCACTGATTAGCATTGCAAAAATGCATTAATCAACAACCCAACCAGCATCCCTCATTGCTCTGAAAACCATAACAGCCTCCATAACCTTGTCAGAATTTATAAATTTCACTATACTAAACACACAG
Organism: Pinus taeda; assembly: GCA_000404065.3. Classification (NCBI taxonomy): domain Eukaryota; kingdom Viridiplantae; phylum Streptophyta; class Pinopsida; order Pinales; family Pinaceae; genus Pinus; species Pinus taeda. Next base: position 38,678 of record APFE030167746.1, read on the forward strand.
GCATCATACATCTCAGCAGTGAATGATTTCGTTCTCTTGATCATCTCAACATGGCCGCGTGCAAATACTTCCTCGAACACATTGTTCTCGTTCCTCAAATTCCATATCTCCTCACCCTTGCTAGCTTTAAATAGTGCATTCCATAAGGTGCTCGAAAGGGATGCACTTAGCACAATACCATTTTGGCGCATTTCCCTATATAAACTATATGCTTTGTCTACTTGAGCAATCTTCAAGTAGCCATGTATCAACATACTATATGTGACATCATTACCATAAAATCGCCGCAGTTTCATTTCTGTGAATAACTTCATGGCATTGTCCATCAAACCTACTATGCACCACCCACCTATCAAAATCGTAGAGGTCACCATATTAGGTTCAAAGCCATCGTTCCTAAAATCATGGAAAATATTGTCAGCATATGCCTGCCTATTAGACTTGCAGAGAAAAGTGGAAAGAGCATTAAAAGCATAGATATCAGGCTTCAATCCAAGATCTCTCATGTTATAAAAGGCTTTCAATGAAATATCTATATTTCCAACCTTCAAGGAGCCTCGTATGAGTGAAGATAAAGTAGAGGTTGTGGGTAGAAATCCTGCCTACTGCATTTGCTCGTGAAGAACCAACGCCTGCTTCCAATCACCTTTTCTACAAACACCCGTGATGAGTATCTCAAATGCAGAGGAATCTGGATGAAATGTGGGGTGATGATACAGGTCCAAAGCCTCCTGCACTTTCCTTGACATACAGTAATTTTGTAACAGAGGGTTGAATGACCCACGTGGCATTTTCCAGCCATGTACCTTCATGTGTTTCATTAGTTCATTCAGTCCCCCTTCTGTGCTTTCCAGAATGGGGATTATCTGTTGGCATTTGTTTAAGTTTTTATTGTGCTTCTTGCAAACTTACAAATGTCAATGTTGTCGAGCTTAAAGAGATTAACGGGTTCAATATTCTTTGAATCATTTGAAAAGAAAGAAAACGCTTGCAGAATCAGAGCTTTGTTCCTTTTGAGAACAGAAGGATTAGAATGTATTGACCTTACCAGCAGCATATTGCATCTCCGATGTGGAATGCCCAACCATTAATACTTCAAGCCTTTACCTTTATCAAAACATCCATCATCCATACCGTTAGTGCAACATTGGCTTTCTCATTAAGTGATTTGCCCGTCACTGAAGATTACCAGTGTCGGTGTGGGTGGGTAAGCGAGTTCAAATACATCGCTCACGGAGAATTGCTAATTATTTGCGAGGAGAAATATCATGAGCCGATGGCGAACATGTTTTATTCATAGTAGGAAGAAGTTGAGAAGCCTACGGATTTAATAAAGGGGATTATAAGCCTAAATTTCAGTGATATGTCAAAATATTTTAACTTTTTTGAATGATACAATGCCAAAATCTTTACCATTGATATGCTGTTAACTTTAGTAAAACATACTCTTAACTATTATAACCCATAATCAACTTACAAACATTCCCAAAAACAAAATCAAAACCTATAATAATGTAATTACAGCGTGAATCCAATACATTGCCTTTTCTTTTCAAATCATCAATGCAAATGTCTTGTAAAGGATCTGCATCGCTTGCACGCACAATAACAATACTATTTGCAGCGTATGATAAGATCACTATTACTTCAACTGCTAACGCCAAAAAGGATTCCATGCCTGCAACACACTATTTTTCCTTTCTTCGATTCCAAAATAATAGAGACGAACTGAATTTGAATTTGATCAAGAATGAAGAGCATTCCAACCTTTTTATAGCACGCCTAAATGGTTTTATTTTTTATAATTTAAAAATTGAAGTCCATGAACTATAAAGATACTCACCCAGTGCTGTATGTCGATCCACCACACAGTACGAACACCTTCCACCACATATGAGTGTGTCAGAGTTGTGGTTGGTTAGAGTCGAAATGAAACACCCAAACCGTTTGGGCAACCCCTTTGAATCAATGGCTGAAATTGTTGCAATCGTCTAACATATAATCATGTGGCTTACAAGATGACAGGTAGGCAGAGAGGGGAGTTGATTTCAGAGGGAAACGCCTTACGGCATAATTAATGATAATGAAGTGTTAAATTGGAGATTCAAATCCCATAATTTACCTATGGTAGTTGTAGAATCCTCACAAAAACCACTCCTCTAATTATTAAAATAAAATATGAAATTATTATTTTTTTAATAATATGTTGAAGCTTAATTTTTTTAATCATTATTTTGCTAGCGAAGAAAATTAAAGTTTTAATGAATTTTAGAAAATTAATGAAGGTCAAAAGTTTCGATTGTTTATCCGTGCACGATTCATTTCACCCACGTGTTCCTCTCAATAAGCGTCTGCAACAGCATTGACCCACTAAATCTTTCCTTCCATTTTCAATCCAAACTCTATTTTCTAACGTTGCCCACGTCGAATCACTTCCACAAGAAGACAAACACTGAGAGAGAAAGTTGATTCCAGTACACCCACTACTCTGCTAGCTGAGCTCAGAACTCTAATATGCACCCACCCACCCACCTCAATGTACAGATTTTGCAGTTAGAGATGAACAGATGGCAGATTTTTCCACTGAAACTACTTTGCCAGTTGTAAATACAATTGCAAGGTTGTGGTCTATTTCATAAACCAACAAACCTGTCACTCTCAGTATCACCTTTACCAAAATCAAATTTTACCATGTTTGCAACAACTCTCTGTTTCTGACCAATTCTATCTACCCCCTGGAGAAACAGAAATCATGAAGGAATGAACAAATACCAGTAACAGGATCGAATAGTGTGAACTGTGTCAAGCTAATCTAAGTCGACTGAACAATTTCTTCCATTTCAAAGCTGACAGATAGCCTCTTAAACAAGTGTAAACAAACATAAAGGATATCATCTTGTAATCACATCCAATTAAAAAAAGAAGATCCTCCATCAAGAATCCCACACAGATATATACATAGAAGTTGCAACTATCACATTTTGTTGCTCTTTTTACCTCCATGAAGTTACAGGAAGTGACCAAATTTTGCTGGAACATGAAGTTACAGGAGTATTACCCATAGAGGTAGACACATGAGTGTTTTCATTTTGTTAAAGTGAAAAGATGCATAAGCACAACTAAGGAAAAAAGAAGAAGACTGATAGTAGTTAATGTATGAAATGCACTTCTGATGAACAACAATTTTCTCTTGTTACTTGATATTGGCCTTACAACTGAACAGGTCTGTCAATAACCACTTTAGGAGTTGAATTTCACTTGCAACTTACAAGGATCTGCATCCAGGAACATTTGCACAACTTCTCTCATGGAAGGCCGCAAAGCTGGCAGTTTATGTGTGTAAGACACTGCAATTTTCAAGACCTGGATCATTTGATCCTTAAATGACTTGGAAATTTTTGAGTCGAGGACAGCAATTAAATCTTCGCTCTTAAGGATTTTGCCTGAAGTCCAAGAAACAATATTCTTGTTCTCCCCAAATTCTGTTTCAATGGGCCCCCTGCCAGTTATGAGCTCCAGCAGAACCACACCAAAACTGTAAACATCGCTCTTTTCGGTAACCTTCAAGGAGTATGCATATTCTGAAAAGTATATAAACATGGCACCATTCAGGTTTCATATGTTTGCAGAAGATGTCAACGCAATGCATGCTAATGAATTTAGAGATCAAGGACTGCAAAACCTAAAAACACACCAGTGGAGGGAAAAAAGATGTGTGTGTAAACATCAGAGAGAAAATGGAATACATGTGGCAGAAAAAATAGTAAAGAAACTTACCAGGAGCGACGTAACCATGAGTGCCTGCAAAAACGGTGGTTGAATCCCCTCCTCTGTTGCAAGCTTGAAGAACTTTTGCAACACCAAAATTAGCAATCTTGGCCTCATAAAATTGATCCAGCAAGATATTGGTAGACTTGACATCTCTGTGAATAATTGCACGGGAGCAATCATGATGAAGATAAGCCAATCCATGAGCTGCCCCTAATGCAATCTTGTGGCGTGATGGCCAATCCAGATCATTATGGCTATGCAAAGCTTCAAACAGGTTCCCATTGGGCATGTATTCATACACCAGCAGATTTGAATGACTGTTGGACAGATAACAATAGAGCTTCACAATGTTTTTGTGGCGAATGGTCCCCAATGTTTCAACTTCTGCCTTTTCCAATCGATGGTCATGGTCTCTGTAAATGTTCTCATTTTTGTTATTGTAGGAATTGTAGGAATTCTTCTTATTTTTGTCCATGTAGATATCGTCCATATCCATTTTGGTGGATGTCCACAGATGCTTCACTGCTACAGTTTCATTGTTGGGTATGTCAACACGATAAACCTTACCGGATGCTTCGCTCCCAATCACATTTTCATCTCCTTTCAGTAAAAAAACCCTGGAAATATCTTCCACATCAAAGCTCAAGTTATGAAAAGCTATAAGTCTCCATGATGGATTTTCCTTTTTCTCCAGTGAATCTGCCTGGTATTGAAGGGACCGCCAGAAAAGTATTAGTCCAATGGCGGATATTAACATCGTTGCACCTGCAATTAGACCAGAAGCCAATTTCAGTTTTCTGGATTCATCCCGACAATAAGAAGAAGTCGAGCAAACCGCTAGTGTATCATCTCCATTAAAGCTTTTAGCACAGAGCCCTGGATTTCCCGAAAAAAATCCCCTATTTCCGACGGTGATGAGTGAATTGGGAACGATGCCGCTTAACTGATTGTTGGAGAAATCAATAGAGCTCAAAGTCAATTAGCTAAGACTGCTGGGAATTGATCCAGAGAGTTCATTACTTGAAATATTTAAAGAATTCAAAGCTTCAATTGATCCCAAATTGTTTGGAATGTTTCCGTCCAGGCGATTTCTCACAAGATTTATGACCCTTAGAGATTTACAGGAGCCGATTTCATCTGGAATGGATCCTTCCAGCATATTTTCCTGCAAATACAGAGCATTCAACTGACTCAACCTCCCAATTTCCTTTGGCAATGGACCTGTAAACTGATTGTTATTCGCTTCAATTCTGACCAATTGTACCGCCATGCCAATCTCTGGCACCAAGTTGCTAGAGAATCGGTTGTTGTAAATGGCCAATTGGGATAAATTCTTTGCATTCTCGATCTCGGCACTGATTGCGCCCACAAAATTGTTGAAACTCAGATCAATAATATTGACATTGGGCAGACCCCAGATTCCACTGGGCACTCTTCCGCTAAGATTATTGTTTTTGACTCTGAAACGTACCAAGCTTTTGCAGTCTCCGTATGAGAGAGGCGATTCTCCAGTTAAAGAATTGGCAAGAGCAAGAAAGTATTGTAGGTTTCCTCCTCTGCACATGTCTTTAGGCAGTGGGCCATTGAGTCGATTTTCTAACACTTCCAGCATGTTTAATTTAGACGGACTGCCGAGCTTCTGCGGTAATTGTCCTGTAAGATTGTTCCGATATACTGATAACCCTTCCAGAAGCGGCAAATCCGCGAAACGAAATGAAACGCCCAAACCATTTGGGAAACCCCTTTTAATCAACGGCTGAAATTGTTGTAAACGTCTAACATATAATCATGTGGCTTACAAGATGACAGGTAGGCAGAGAGGAGAGTTGATTTCAGAGGGAAACGCCTTACGGTGTAAAAATAGGAAAATTTAGCCTACCAACACATTACATGTATTTTTATGCTTTGGTGCTCCTTTAGGAAGGCTTGGGGTTATCTTCTACATAATATTCAAAGCGCCATGATGCAAATGGACAAGTATTCTATGCCAAAGTTCATCAACATCGAGGCTCTACACCTTCTCTACCTTTGTGCTCAATACAACACGATCCACCACCTCTAAGTTGTACAAGTTCTTCACACGAACCTTGATCTTATTCACCTATCCCATAACTATGTGTCTCAGGAATTTGTTTCCTTTGCCAAAGACCGCATCAGAACCACGATCTTCCAAAACTACAATAGAGATGATATTTTTCTTTAGGCCCGACACAAACATGACATCCTTTAGCCTAAGAGAGCTTCGCTCCCTCTGAAAAGTGACTATACCAATAGTGGGAATGTTGTACCTTCCATCATCCCCCATCTCAATGTGCATTTAGAAGTATTTTTCCTCGAGGTCACTAAAAAATTCTCTATTCCCCATCATATGGAATGGGGCACCACTGTCCAAGTACCACATGCTCCCCATCATTGTGTTGATCATGCATGTAATGAGAATAAAGTCAAGCTCGAAATGTGAAGCCATAGATTCACCTACTTCTCCTCTTGAGGTATTATTTCTTGTCTTCCTGTGTGGACACTTCGTGGCATAATTCTTGAATTCATGACAATGAAAGCACTTGATTCTGGACAAGTCTTTCTTCTTGCTTCATTGACTAAACTATGATTTGGATTGGGATTTATTCCCTTTTACCTTCTTTTCCTTTCTAGCCAAGGCACAATTTTCTTCATCCTCACCCTTGGATGAAGTCCCATCTCTAGTATTCTACCTTATTTCCTCCTACACCAAGTCAGACCATAAGCATTCCTAATTTTGTATTTTATCCCTCCTAATCACTGAATATTGGTAGTTGTGCCATCCATTGGTAAGGCATAGAAGGACTAGGCTTACCAAATATTCTTCTGCAACAGTAACACGAAATTGAACAATTTCATTATGACATTTTGGGAACCTGACCAGGTACTACACAATAGCCTCATTCCTTTGCATCTTTATATTTTGAAGTTTTTTCTTGAGCACCAACTTCCTATGGTCACTATTATTATGGAAAAAATATGTAAGTGCTTCCCACATTGCATATAGAGTGTCTTTTCCATGGATATTTGAGACAATGTGGTCTCATCCTCCCTCCAATATGATTCTCCTTGCCTTACCTACACACTTCTTCCATTCTACTAGATCCTGAGTATCAGTGGTTGTTGGTTTCGAGATGTGTTGATAGTGATGGACCCACCAAAATTTAGGGGATCTCCCTGATATTAAGTCCTAACTAGACCTCACACCATCTAGAGTAGGAGTACTAGTGGTGGGGTGTTAATGATGTGACTTGGTTGCGAAAACACATAGAGTGGTACACAACAAATTTGGTGAGAGTAAGTGTGTGACCCTATAGGAGGTAAAGTGTGATCCCTGGTGGTTCCAACACATGAAGGGAAAAATATTTGAGCCCCTTAAAAGCCTGTAATAGTAGGTAGGTTGAAAGGAACCCACGAGCATAGACATCACTAGGTAATATGCAGAATAGTCCACAAGTTAACAGTGATGAATTAATACAACAACACAAATTCAACAACATTCATACAAATGAAAATGAAACAGTTCATAAGAATAATCCTAAGTTAAGTAACACACATTGAAAATACAACACGAATAGTCCTACTATATTCACAACATATGCATTAAAGTGTGGCGACTCTAAGCATTTATTAAAAGTGAAAGTTCCAATCATACATACACATTGATGAACCACTAGCCCCAATAGTGGAACATGAAGTCAATAACAAATTCTCCTCCTCAGAAGTATACTCCCTCTATGCTACGAGAAACGAAGGCTCTCACAAAACTCCCAAGCTCTTTCTAATCCTAAGCCTAGCCAAAATATTGGCTCCCAAAATCCCTTTACATGAGTTATGAGGTTCTATTTATAATAAGTGGTGGTGACTCTTAAAATCCCCTTTGTGACCTTTGAACTACCCTCATGAATCTTCAACTTCTTTAAAAAAAACTCATTACATTACATCATGACTCTTCACATTCCAATACTCACACTTGGAAATCCACTTTAGAATTAATTACAAATAATATTACATTTTACACTCATACCCATATAAGACAAAATATGGTAGAGACAACTTGATAGCCTAACAAGATAAAACACTATGATGCTTAAGTTTGGGGAAACACTAGCTCAAAAAGTTCCACTTGATGCTTCTCGAACATGTATTGGTGCTAATCTCGATACTGTGAGATGACATCCCCAAACTACATCTGGGTACAATGTTTTGGAACCAATTTCTACTTCCCTTCAAAGCATGATCAACATTGTCAGCACTTGGACAAGACCATGAACATAATTGTGCATGTGTTGTCTATTCACCTCCAATTCCTCCTTGGTGGCAATCTATCTCAGCTAATCCAAGTATTCCTCTACCTCGTTTTTGACATGGTTCCTCTGTTTTGCTTCAGTGAGTGAGCCAATTGATGGGATCTTCTGGGTCTTCACCAAGGAATCCATAATGTTGTATATCGATGCATATGAGGCTTGAACGTTGCCAATGAATGAGGTGAGTTGTTTGTTTTTCTAGATCAATATCCTCATTCTTTCTTTCTCTAGTTCTTCCTATGGCTTCATCTTGCTAACAAATTCAAGTGGTGTGTCTTTGTATCACATTGTCCATTCATGCATGGCAGTGATTACAACTTTCACATTTCTAAGAATTTTGACAAAGTCTTTACACTGTTGCTGAAAGCCAAGAATGCAAACAACTTCCTTATGCATGGTAACCAACTCCTTATATAGATATTGCATGGTCTCTCTAAGTGATGATACTTCATGAATTATGATGACCTTCATCTCCTCCAAGTGGATCTGTGCGGAAGCTACGTTATGAGCTGCTACGCAGAGTTATTCAACTCCTTTCCCGACAGCCTGTAATTTCCTTGCTAATATATTATTTTAGTCCATTAAACACTAAGTGTTCAACTTTGTTGCACCTACAAATGCCATTTTGGTTGAGGTAATGGTTTTGATATCTCCCTTGGTGTTGGCCACAATCACCCTTTCTCTCATAAAAGTAGGAGATGTGATATCATATGGAAAATTCTTCTTACACACTTGTGCAATATTATTTTGGAGTTCATCATACATCATATTTTACATGTCCATAATTGGATCATTGTCAATAGGCATGACTTACCCTTCCTCACCTAGTGTTGAATTTGTTGTCATAAGTGTTGGAGACTAAATAATAACATGGTGTGTGCTAGGTATCAAGTCGACATCCTAATTCTACAGTTCTAGTTCCACCTCTGTATCCCTGACCTCTATCATTTTCTCAAGCTATTGAGAAAGATCCTTATCTTGAATCTATCTTCCCTCCTCCTCTGCTGGTGGCTAGCTCTATTCTTTCTCTTCATATTGTTCCTGTGATGTTTCTTCTGCTATTGCGTACTACCTTTCTTCTTCCTCTTGCTCTTTCTTCTCTTCTTGTTCTTGCCTATGATTTTATTCGTCCTATCTCCTCTACTGATCTTCCTTCTTCCTTCCTTCTTCTCTCTACATGCTTTGTTTTCTCTTTGCCTCAATGCTAAACCCACCTTCATAACCATTGGATCCATATTCATCTTATGGCTTCTTTCTCCCCCTATAATGTGAGCAACCTTTCTCTTCCCTTTATCTTGCATGAGGTTGCTCCCTTTTGTTGTCACTACTTCTGGAGTTGCTACCTTATGTGGAGTGGTTTGTGAAGTTAATTCTATATTGAGTGGATTGTGGGGTCTGGAATAATTGTAGAAATGATTCCATGGATCTTCCTCCTGCTAGTGAAATGCCCTGCTGAGCCACTAAAAGTAAATTCTCACACAGTGGTTCTTGCAAATACTACGTGGTTTGTACGGATTAAAGTTTGAGTACTGAATGTAAACTTATTTATTTCCTTTCCTTCAGTATCCACAACCTTCAAGTTCTTTATCTCATACAATCAAATTTTCATAGGAAGAGTTGGCCAAGGTTCTTTCTTCTTCCCATAAAAAGCAGCCGATAACCCTATGGCAAGATGAAATGACACTTCTTGCATGACAAGCTTTTTGGTGGCACACCTTGGAAAGCATACAGTGGTCCCTCTCCACTGAACATTCTAAGGAAGGTTCCACGCGGTCAGGAAAACCAATTTGCAATATCCAATATTTCCTCCATTTTTATAGGAAACATGTAAGGTGGTTCTTCCTCAAAAATCATCCTGTATAATGGAATGAGGAAGTGGTCAATTAGCTTCTCCAGAACCCCTCGATGGCTCCAATTTAATAATAGCTTGCAGTGAATGTGAATGGTAGGTTCTTGAGGTTACCAGGCCCAGTTTATACCAGGGAATGCATTATGTGGACATATTGCATCCAAAAAATATGCAAACATATAAACTCTTTATCTCCATCCCTTGGGAGGGTTCAAGGTGTTACCTACATGGATCCTTAACTATTGAGTCAACAAATATGACTAGTTTAGAGGCTTCCCATTGTTCACAATTTGGTTCAGAAGAAATTCCCACCCTTTTGGAGAGGTATCTGTGTTCTGCTGACCATGGAATTTGCAAGCTAAGATGATTAACACTTGATAATCCCTTCTGAGAGACGTTCTCTTGTATGTTTTGGTGGGTGTATGTCTTAAATTTGAGGGCAACTTCACCTAACTCTTAACAACATCCCTTATGACTAGATAGTTGTTGGTGGCATAAAAGAGTGAATCCATGTATGCTTCTAGCTCATGAAAATGACACATGCGTTGATAATATAGTGCCAGGAAAGTAGCAAACCTCCATCCATTGGTACTTCTTAAAGTCATTCTCTTCACATCAATATGTGATACGATCTAGCTGATGACATCTACACATGGGAAGGATGGATATCTACATGCAACCCTATGTAGCCCTGATCTCTGGAAATTAGTGTATACCTGTTCGTCCTCTAGATATGTTGTGAAGTACTTTGTGGAAAAATATTCATTAACTTTCTTATATGTAAGATCTGAGTCTTTTTTACATACAATTGAGTCTCCGTGTATACTAGCAAGTTTATTGGAATTTTCTCAAATGCTTCCTCGTAACTTCTCTCAGTGGTATGCTTTGAAGAAATTATCTTAGGTGTTATGGTAATAGTGACTTATCAAGAGAAGTGCTTGAAAAATATGGTACCTGTGGGACATAAAAGACACTCATGAAAAGAAAACATTAGCCTTTTGCAAATCTAACTTCACATCGAGATAAGGTAGCAAATCGGTGCATTGGTGAGAAAAATTGCGCAATTCTCTTGGGAAAGTGAGGGATGCTAGTAGTTAGAACTACATATTGCGTAGTCCCAGTAGCCAAGGGACAACTTGAGGCTTGAGACTACACAATGCACAATCCCAGCCTGGGGAATGACTGGGAGAGACTATGAATTACATAGTCTCAGTGGCCAAGGGGAATTTTGATCCTCAGAACTACACAATGTGCAATTGGGCTAGCCTGTACTGTAGACTACATAGTCTCAGAGGCCAAGCTTCAACTTATGCTTTCGAATTATGAAATGCCCATCTGGGCACTATGAAAACCGGCCAAGGGAAAATGTGGATCTACGTGGTGCAAGTGTGGGAAACATGCAGATCTAAGTGTTAACATGAGTTTGAGTGGATATATCACTAAGTAAAGATGAATAAACGTAAATCAAGTGCATAAACTGAACAAACAGAAGCGAAAACAAATGTGTGAGGAGAGTCGCTGCATGATGATCACTGATGTGAAAAAACAAGAAAATCGATGCAACACTTATGAAAGGAAAATGAAAAAATGATACAACACTTCCACAAGCTAGTACAAGTTAAAATGCCTGTAACTATAAAGATAAATAAGCAAAAAAAACTCATATAAGCAGAACGACAAAAAGAGATATAAAAAGCAACAAAAAACGACAAAAGAAAAACTCACCCAGAAAAGTGACAAAACTCCACCGAAGGTTCCTTAATCTCCTCAGGAATGCTATAGCTCCAATATTGAATCTACACATGATCTCTAGAGGTTTCTATTAAATATATTTGAGAAAATTAGGGTTTATTATGTGCATACCTAAAATCAAGGAAAAGCGACACTTGGGGGAAATTTCTAAAAGTAGAGATAGTGTCACCTTCGCGAAACTAATAATGAATCCCTATTTTCTAGGGATTTTTTTTATTTTTTATTTTTTCTTATTTTGGAAACTTTCGATACACACTATTGGGAAAGATTACGCAATTCTGGGGAACTAAGCAACTTTCCATCTCAGTGCACTGCGCAGTTTCTGAGCTTAGTGATGGATTGCATAGTTTTTGGGCTTAGTGCTAACTTTCCTTCCATGCCTACTTAGTTTATAAGCTCAAGATATAAATGCGAGTCTTGATTGATAAATTCCAATCATCAAGGTTGAATTTCCCTCATGGATGGTGTAGTTTCTGGAGGCAAGCCTAAAACTGCTATGAGGTCAAGTCAAGAGGCTAGCGTGTGACTTAGAAAGATAATATAAGAGTAAAAACAAGAAAACACAAGCACATATGAAGGGATAATTATCAATCAAAACATGAATACTTGATGAAAGTAAAAGGTAAGGTTATTTCAAAAGAAATGAAGGCTACAAATCCAAAGCATAGTCAACATTTTGGAGGGTGTTTGTAGCCGCTACAAGAGGATATCATTATAGATAAATTCCTTCAATCCATTATCTTCTAGTACTAGCTCCATGCGGCCCTTCCAAGCAACATAATTCAAGCTTCCCTCAAGGGCATACTTGAGCCATAGTCCATAGAAAGCCATCTTTCTATCTCTGAAGATTTGATCCTTCAAATATTATCCTCGTCTGATAACAACTTCAAATTTATACTCTACTGTGAATCCAGCTCTGATACCATGTAGAAATTATTGTGTAGATTTTAAACTTCTCATGAAATTTACTAAATAACATTACTCGAAGCCACTCTACTTCTCTACAGACATTAATTCAAAATCTAGAACACAAAGCATAAACATGAAAAAAAATATCACACATGCATAGAGATTTATTTAGGGGAAAACAACTGCTCAAAACCCCTTCCTATTTGTATTGCATTAATAAACGATATAGATGAATACATATGCTTCCTCAAGCTTGAGCACAACCTACAAGTGTATACTCTATATGTCTTCCTGATTGAATGACTCTATCCAACACTTAGCTAATTCTCAAGCCCTCGAAGATCCTATTTCCTTACACCATTCCTTGAGGAAATTATCCCCTATTATTTAGGAAATTCCATAAATTGGATTGTGCAATTCCTTTAGGTCATTCCTCTCACTACATGCACCACCTGTACACATGGGAATAGTCTACAACTAATAGTACATTGCCTCAGAATCTCATCTCAAATGGGTAACTCGAATTCTCTGCATGCATCATATTTTTTGAGTTGATTGATTAGTTAACTGGTTGATCATTGAGTGTGGTTGAAGTTCCACTTCCACAACTTGAACTCCACTAGTTCTTCTAACAATTAGAACTAGTCTAACTGACCATAACTCAATTTAACTGAAATATATTACTACAAACTAGAAATCAATCATACTGAACTGAACTCAAGCTTCCCCAAATCGAATTAATTGACTTAATTGAGTGACTAATGCCATGCCACCTCAGTTAAATACCTCCAAGATTTCTCCTGAAATGGAAATTTAATTTTTCTCTAGTTTGACCAAGGCAAAGTCAAACTGAGATTTTCTTGGTACACTTTCAAAAAATACTCTCCCACAGTGTGATCGAGGTATCTAAACCAATATGACCTCCCTTATAAGGATCTTGATATCAATAAGGAATCAACCCTAACTGGGTTCTAAGTACCATTCATGCCAAGATATCGTCCCTCATAGGGTTCTAGGTATCGTCTAGGCTAACTGCCAAGATACTTAACCTGCCACCATTCTCTCCTCATGTCCTTCACTAAACATATGGTTATTAGTCCTGGCCTAGTGCATGACACATGAAGTAGAGAAAAATGTCCTCCCTCTCAACTAGAAAGGATCCACAACTTCCTTCACAAAGGAAATATATCCAAGATCCTCTCAACTAGAGAGATGATTCCATCATCATTTCTTCTAGATATATAAAATCTTCTTTTTGCATAATTATGTTATCAGAAAGCTTTGACCTTTAGGAACATCAATCCTTTTATGTTCACAATGAAATAAAGAGGCTTCAATTATCAATGTAAACTTCAATGTCATCATGGTTCTTACAACTCCCTCTTTCCATCATGCTCAAGATCATCATAAAGTCATCATCAGGTATGTTGTAGGCATGCAATTTTATAGCTTTGACAACTATGCACTTGCAAATCTCATTAATCAGCATGAATATATATGTACAGGAGCATCTAGGGTTATCACGACATCACAAGGAGAGCATCTAAGGTTATAAAAACTTCAATAAGGGATTAGATATTCGATATTCCTAAATATAAACCTTATTAGGGTTTCAATCACAATGGAAACAGTTACATCTAGGGTTTCACTTTCATGCCCTAAACTTTTACATCAACCTTTTCTAGGGTTTTGTCATATGCCCTACTTACTATCAACAAAACCTAAAAATAAAAATGGCTAGGGTTTTTACCAAAACATCAAAATATAATACTACAAGGGGTGCTTTAATTTACAAATAAAACACCCTAACAATATAAGAATATTTATTATTTTATTCCAAAATGAGAGACTTATTAAAAGAAATTTTGAAGGAAAAATGATCGTACCTTATTTTATGATGGAGAGATGCTATAAATTTTACAAATTAAACATGCCTTGATTTGCTCCTTCCAAAAAATTCTAAGGGCTCCCTCTTGAAGGGCTCCTTATTAACACCTGCATGGTCCATATCCTTATGATTCTACCTATATCAGAGTTCCCAACGATCTAACTTGATTACCAAGTTACCATTACTTCTATTCACCATGTTGTTAATGGCCTAAGACCAAGATATATTTCTCATTTTTTGTCCTTCATTACATACCTATAGTATTCATTGACAACCAAAGCCAAGAAAAATATGCAAGTATACGAGCATGATGAGAATATAGGGTTTCCATTAAATTTTAGGCAATGAATTTGTAGGGTTTTGAATACAATCCCTAACAAGCTCTAGGGACATTATTTCAAAATCTAGACATTGTTCAATTCCATTTTTGCATAGGATTTATGTATACCCTCGACTATCTATGAACTCTAGACATCAAGAGTTAGGGTTTCTATGAGAGAAAATGTGAATTAGGGTGAGGGTTTCCATATGACTAGGGTTTTCGTGTATCATTTAGGGTTTACAACCCCTAGATATTAATAATATTCAATACAATGAGAACTTACAAACCCTAGAATCATACAAGCAATTTGTAATACCCCTATGTTTCTATGTAAATATATTTCTAAGTTTTAACTGATCTATTTTTAGATATCATGGCTAGGAAGCCACGATGGATTTGAATTAAGGTTAACAATAAAGTATGATGATGTAATAAATGAATTTTATTAATGAAAAGAAAATATGGAAATTACTTGGGAAAAAAACACTAGAGTTAAGAGATTCTAGCCATTATCTAAAAACCAATTTTGGTGGATGAGATCAAAATAATATTCGATTAAATAACTCTAAGTAAAACTTAGAAGAGTTTGGAAAAGAAGGGATGAGCCAAAAGAAAGAGTTGAGACTACTAAAATTTTAAAAGAAATGGAGTAAAAGTGGCATAAAAAAGAAACTAAGGCCAATGATTCAGGAGGATATTGGTTTCCACCCACCTATTCCACCTAAACCTCTAGTTAGTTCCATATGTTTCCTTGTTTATTTCAGCATTTACTATTTTTAGTAGTTTTTTGGGTCCTGAACTTTCGGAGCCGTTTTGACCCCCTAAAGGACGTTTTTTTGAGGTCCGCAGCAGGCCCATATCCATAGGCACAAGATATCCATAAATCCTATAGTACTAAAATATACCTTTCCAATAGGGTATCGTACAAGCCAAACAAAGATAATATGACCAAGTTACAACCCCTGGAAATTGGCTAGTCAACTAACCCCAATGAGGCCCACAAACTCTTGGCATTCCATCTCTTGGGTTAGGGTTTTGGTTGTTTAATGTTTTCTCTTATTTTATAATAGGCCCTTAAGCCTCATTGTAACATAGTTTAGATGCATGTAGTCATCACATCTCTTCTCAAAGATAAGCTACCATTTCCCAAGCTAGTTTATTTCCATTCTATTTCTAAGTATATTTCATTATTTTGATATTAATGAAATGAAGTGTTATTTTTGTTGCATCTATGTATTCATGGCTATTATATAATTGGTTTCATTCCTATTTAAGTTTTGATCAGTGGTATCAATGTCATCTTCTCTTTTTCTATTTTTCTTCGCATGTCCCCAAGGAGGTCAAGGTATAAGGAGTTAGGGCTTGAACTGCTTGAACCTTTGTAAGACCAGCCTTGAAAACTGTGACGAACTCCTATGGAAGAAGAAAATAAAGAGGAGGGGGTAGGATATCCTTTCAAACTACTACTCAAGGAAGCACTCAAGCGATATGGGAATGTCATGATGGATAACTTTTCCCAAATCCTTCGATGGCTACCCACAGGTGATGCATCTTCATCTAGAATCCACTCTATAGATGCCACTCCTTTAGGTACAAGTTATATTTGATATTACCATATTCGAGGGCCAAATAGATGTAAATGTCACAAATAAATGGTTAAATATGCTGGAAGGATATTTTTCAATTCATGACTTTTCCAATCAAGAAAATATTACTTTTTCACTTCTCAAAGCTGCCCCAAATGTTAAGGACCGATGGAAAACCTACTGTGAACAAAAGGAAGATTGTGAATCCTTATTGCTTTCAACCAAACCCACTTGGGATTCTTTCTGAGATGCCATCAAAGAACAATATTACCCTATAGGGAGCTAATAAGATAAATAGATCAAGTGGACCATCCTACAGAAAGGAAGGGACCAAGATGTGTTACAATTCACAATTTTTTTCCATACTCTTCATACGAAGTTGGGTATCAAGGATTCTAAGAAAATTTTGGTACTCCAGTACCATGGTTGTCTACACAAGTACATCGAGGACAAGATGGATTTCCTAGAGATATCCTCACATAGCACGGTGTACTGATACACTGTCAATATTGAGAAGAAGATTAAATAGAATAAGTGAGACTTTGGATCTGCAAATTTAAAGAAAGAAAAGGGCACCCCCAACTCAGAGGAAAGGACCAAGCCAAGGTGGGATGACACAGTACAACCCGCTGAAGCTACAAGAAAAGAATAACACCACAAAGATAGATAAGGACATGGGAAAATGGTGTGAGTTCCATAAGAGCTCCAGTCACAACACAAGTGAGTTTCAAGCCAAGTAGTCACTAGTTGTCGAGCTGAAGGCTTCTAAATTAGATGCATATTCCAACTCTAAGTCACAAACCAACAAGGGAAATGACAAAGGGAAGAAAATCATTGATGTGAAGCCTAGTGCCACCGTGGCCACTACCAAGATCTAGAATACTGAGCTTGAAGATCTGGATGAGGGGGAAGGCCTCTTCCAAATATAGATGTGGGTGAAGGGTTCTCTGTTGTAGTTAATTGTCAACATCTGGAGCCATAAGAACCTCATTTTGGTATATTTCATGAAGCGTCCTAGCCTCCCAACTACAACACATTTGCAGTCGTACACCATTAGGTGGCTTCACCAAGGACGAGATCTCCCCGTCAGTAAGCAATGTCGCCTTCCCTATAACATCAAGCCCTTCATAGATGTGGAATTGTGTTATTTTTCTCCTCTTGAAGTTTGTGATGTATTATTAAGACAAGCATACTTGTGGAAGCGACATGTTGTATATGATTCTAGACCTCGCTTTGTGATTATTACTTTGGGAAATAAGTTGTACATGATACTAGAGGTAGCCCCGCCTACCGCCATCTCTTTGATCACTGCAAAGAAATGCAACATGATCATTTCCTAGACCAAGAAATTTTTTTCCTGATGATTCACCCTCAAGGAAAGAATAAAGTTGTGGCCATGGCTTTAAGATAAGTCTCTTCAGCATAGTAGCAACATATGAACAGGGGCGGGGAGGATTACAGGGACATTTTCACCTTATCTATAGGGATACCTCTGCACTATCAGGTCAAGCACTCCATCGATCTGACCCTAGGTGCGTTGCTACCCAATGGACCAATCTATCAACACTATGTTTTGGGGAATGATGAGACAAAGAGGAAAATTCAAGATTTGTTGCAGAAAGGGCACATCAGGCCAAGCTCATTACCTTATGGGAGCCTACTTGTATCAGTGCAAAAGAAGGATGGCACCTAGAGACTCTGTATTGGTTATCGATCACTGAACAAGATAATTATTTAGAATAGGTACCTAATCCCATGAATTGATGAACTTCTAGACAAGCTCAAGGGGTGGGAAATATTTCAGAAATATTGACTTGAATTTCAATTATCACCAAGGTTCTATCGAACCCTCTGATGTGTGGAAGATTTCCTTCAAATCCTAGGAGGGTCTTTTTGAATGGTTGGTCATGCATTTCGCGTGATGAATGCCCCTGCAAACTTCATGAGATTGATGGAAGACATCTTGCAACCCTTCACGAATGCATTCATGGTGGTGTTTTTATATGACATCTTGATCTTGAGCCAGAGTTGGGAATGTCACCTCCACCATATTTGACAGGTCGTTCAAACCCTACAACAACACAAGTTGTGTGCCAATTTAGAGAAATACACTTTTGGCATGACCCAAGTTCAATATCTAGGGTACATCATTGATGAGAAAGGTATGCATGTGGACCCAACCAAGATACAAGTCAATTAGGATTGGTCAGTCCTTACAAATCTAATAGAGCTCCACGACTTTTTGGGTCTTGCCAATTTCTACCACAGGTTTGTGTTGGGGTTCTTTCATATCACTTGGCCTTTAAGTCAAGTTACAAACGATGGAGTGAAAGTAATTTTTTTTGGGTCTAAAACCCAATAGAAGGTGTTTTCTAAAATGAAGAATCGCCTCTTTTCTGCACCAATTCACATTACCAAACCTACATCAACCATTTGAGATTAAGAGAAGTGCCTCCAACTATGTTATTGGTGTAGTTATTACATAGCAGGGGTATGTAGTGGCTTACCATAGTGAGACACTTTCAAACATAGTTTGAAAGTATCCTACTTATGACAAAGAAATGTATTCCATTATGCAGGCTCATCATCAATGGAAACATTACATTATGCGTAAGGAAACGGTCAATCACATACACCACTAAGCCATGCAAATCATAAAAACACAGTGGAAGTGTTGGGTTATGGGGGCTTGACCCAGGTTCACCATTAGTTAGCCAAACAAATCCCTACACTACTGGCCCTTTTGGCATCAGCCCGTGGGGCGTAAACTGAAGTCTCACCCAAAGCAGCATTAGGGGATGCTGGAACCAAGTTTCTGCACCCTTGAGATGGATGTGATGTTGGTTTATTCCAACTATATCTACCTTCATGCATGTTGCTTATCCCTATGTTCTACCCTTTTGTACCCTCGTAAACTGTTACAATTGTCTTTCACACAACCCTAACTAGGGGCTGATATGCTTTTTCACTGCTAGAGAAGTGAACTATGATATTTCCCAAAATACGATAAGTCTCTTGCTTATATTATTAACATATCTTAGTTAGCTTTGTGTAAACAGTTTTTCTTACATGCGTTCACTAACCCAATACAGTTATGCACATTCATGCATCATATAAGCATTAGAAGTGAAATTCATACCTAACAGATGGAAAAATAGGAAATAAAGACGCATAAATTATAGAATACTTCTCTTTATTGATAATTCCAAAATATTACAGACTCGACTTGCCCTACGTACTCAACTGTGGACTTCTAGGCCTTTGTATACTAAGCTGCAGAGCCTCTACCTATGCTATGACCCAAACTTATACTTCTACTCCAAAGATATTGTTTTTTTTTTTTTACTACTTAGAGCTTCGTTCTATTTATACAATCCCATGGTCCACGGACCATGGGTAGATATTTTACAACTAAAATTACATTATCAAAATAAGAGTAGAAAACCCATGAATCTTTAACAACTACACACTCCATGACCATAAAATGTGGAGTCTTTACATTAGGATTACAGAATCAGACCAAAATATGGGCTTTAAGCCCCAAAACTACCCTTGGGGTATCTCACGCCGAAGAGGCCCCAGCACAAACATCATGAATCGCTCTCAAGTCACTCTGTAGGTGTGGAGATTTTAGCACGAAGACCTCCCAGATCTGTTTGGATCACTACAACTTCAACAATGCACTGAGCGGCTTCCTGTTGAACTTCCTCCATGTGTTGTTCGATGATTGTTGTTGTTGAATTGCTTCCCTGAATCCTCTACTGAGTTGCTTGCAGTTGTGTGAACTTTGCTTCAATGGAGCCTATAATTATATAAGCCTCATTGATCCATGGTTGAAGCATGCTTTTAAGACTACTTCCTTATGCCGAGCGACATCCACCTGTTCCTTGAGTGCCTTTGCCTCATGCATCCTTGCAAGCCTCTATATAAGGGCATCTGTCTACGTGATCCTTTTTACCTCGTTATGCTTCTACTGTATCTCGCGTGCCTTTGTCTCTAGGCACTCTACATTTGGGTCCTCCTCTAGGGTGGTTAGGACCTCGAATGATTGTTCAAACAGCTGTATGTAGTCTTCCACTGCGCTTTCGACCGTCATTGTTGCTGCTATAACAACAGTAGTTCGTTGTTCCCTGATTTCTGGTAGAGTTGAAGGCTGAGCCTTCAACTGCATTTCTATGATCTATAGGTTCAACTCCAATTGAACCCTGGCCATCTCTACTCTAGCATCGCACACCCCTGTGGCCAATTTGCAGATGCGGGCCTCCATCGGTTCTTTTGCTTAAATGTCCAACTCCAGGACCATTCGGCAGGCTTCCTCTACAAATTGAATTATCTGCCTGTTCTTCTCTACTTCCTCGTTACACTGCAGGCCCAACTACTCAATGTTGATGTGCTTCTCGCTCATCACCTGCAGTGTGCGACTCTCCCTGGCTCGAATTTTTGCGGTGACTCCATCCTGTAAGAGGTAGAGTGTCTCCCGAGGGAGCACAACCATGTTTGATCCTACCCCTTCCAAATGCTAACTATAGGCCTATCGGCCTCATTTTCCATAGTGATCGCCCCATCAGGTAGTACCACATTAGTCACCCTTGTGTGAAACATTTCTTTTGCAGTTGCAGTGTCGATCGCGAGGCTGGTAGACATTCTGCCAGCTTGTGTAGTGTGAACCTGTAACTCCTATAGTTTTGTTCGAAGAGCTGCTAATACCAGTTGCTGCTATTATTCAAATTTTTGGAGGGCCTCCATAGTGACATCCCTCACCGTTTCACCGATGTCATGCAAATCCCCCTCAGTGAGGGTGATTGGGTCAAAAGATGTCTTCGATGCCTTGGTTTTCTTTCACGGAATTGTCTGCTCTCATGGTCGTGGATGATTGAGCTGGGTGGATGTCATCTATAGGTTTGTGCCACCTTGTTCTGTGTTTGTCTACTATTATGCCCACATTTGGTCCATTAATGCTAGATTGGTGGCATATTTTCAAGAATCTAACCCATAAAGCTCGCCTTAAATGACTACCGCCTACTCCATTTGGCCTTAAATGAACCATCAAATTGTGAATAGTGACTTTAATGGTCACCTTTTGGCAGACCTATGTGCCAGTGCAACTGTCTTCGCTTTGTCACGGACCCTACGACACTTCGCTGCTTTGCGCAGTCCTGAAATCGCGTAGCTCTTAGGTAGTGTAGTTTATAGTCCTGTGCCTCCTTTCAGGTTCCTAGAGCGCTAAAACTGTGCTTTAGTCAGCTAGTCAGAGGGTCAAGCCACCTATGTATGGCTTCAAATGACTACTATTGACTTTTCCTAGGAAGGGATCTCCATTTAACTTAACGAGCTATACTGCACCACTATCTGTAATCTCCTTAATAACATATGGCCCCAGCCAATGCATTCTAATTTTCCCTCAAAATTTATCAAACTTACTATCATACAACAACACCATGTCATTCACCTTAAAGGTGTGCATCTTAATATACTCGTCATACCATGCCTTTTTGTGTTGCTTTTGGACTTGTTGGTGAAATCCAGCCAAAAATCTCTCTTCTTCGAGCTCATACAACTGTGCAAGCCTCTCTTCCAGGGCTCTGCGATCCATCATATCTGTGAGCACTGCTTTGCATAGACTAGGCATGATGTATTCCATAAGCATTACAACTTCCACTCCATAGACAAGCCTAAAAGGTGTCTGTCCCATTAACTTCTTACACATCATCCGATAAGCCCATAATACGGCATGTATGTTTAGGTCCCAATCGCTTCGTTGAGCATTGCATACCTTCGTCAGTGCAGTCTCCAGTACTTTGTTGAATTCTTCCACTGTCTCATTAGCCTGTGGGTGATAAGATGTGCAATTTTGATGGTACACCTGAAATTCTTCCGTCAGTGTGCTGATCGTTTCATTCAGAAAGTGCATGCCCGGATCACTCATCAAAATCCTTGGGCATCCAAATCATGTTAGTACATGCTCAAAGAGAAACTTCATGGTAGTCGTGTCCATGAAATCCTTCATTAGCTATGCTTCTGCCCAAAGAGTCAAATACTATGTCACATTCATAATATACCTTGCACCTATCTTTCCTTGGGGCTAAATTGGTCCTTCAAAATATATGGCCCACTTCTTGAAGGGTTGCAATGCCATTTGTGGATTCAAAGGAATTTCATCCCTCCACGATGGCCTAGGTGTTCTCTGGCATATGTCACATGCCTTACAATATGCTTTTGAATCCTAATGAAGGGTTGGCCACCACAACCCTGCGCGTAGAATCTTCTACGTGGTTGAGGATGCTGCTTTGTTCAAACTCAGGTACATACCTTTGTAGTATCTCATCATTCCCCATCTTGTATAGATACCCAGCAATGATAGAGAAATCTACCGCACGCACCACTAGTTCCTTCTTTTATTGGACAAATTATCCTTCTAACTTAGTTCCTGTTGTTAGGAAATGTATTATGTCCTTGAAATGTCCATCCATGATGCGCACAGCAAAAAACTGTGCGTCAGGTAATCCTTCATCCAAATTAGTAGGTTCCTCCCCTATCTCAATCTGTGATAGGTGATTTGGTCCTGCATTCAATCATCCAAGATTCATAACAACTTCAAAATCATTTCCCAGAATAATAATAGCCATCTGCAGATGTGCCCCCCCAACACAGGATTATTGACCAAGTACTTCAGTGCAAAGTGCATGTGCATCTGTTCAGGTTGGGGCGTTGCTCCATAAGCCTGCGTCCATTAGGCCAGATCCATGTGCTGATTATTCTACCTATCATACTTGTCTACCAATTGCATCTTAGGCTTCCCAAAGCATGTTTGCATTATTTTCCTACATTTGCACCAATCATAAAAACTACCCTTGTGCGTACCCCACCATCTTGTGGGCATAGCCCGCAGTGCCCAATCCAAGGATTGGAAGCATTGTTTTTCCGGTACCTCTCTTTAAAACGCATCCAAAAAGACATCGACCTCATTCATATCATAATAACTAGGTAGATTTCGTACCTATGATGACATGCAATGCAACGACTTGGTCATCATATTGTAATTCAGCATAGTTACTTCATGTAACTCATTTTGGCGATCATTCTATTTCTTCGTTGGAATCCAAAGTATAGGAGATCTTGCACTCCCATGTAATCCACCCATCCGCGGTGGGATTTACCCAGTCTTGGTCTCATGTTGTTATCTTATAGATGCAGTCCATGTCATCATCACTCTCATAGTCATGAATTGGTTCTGTATAATGCGATCCTTTAGCAAGATCCAGGGGTATTATTACACGTAGTGACTTGTTCTCAAAAATCATCTTTCACTTCTTCATATTGATTACCCCATTCATATGAGTGGCCCAGTCAATTCCCAAGAGTGTGGGGTAGGGATTACTATCATCAACAATCTCTATGACTTCAAAATCTGCCAGCGTGCTCGCTCCCTCAATATCCATGGTTACTCCCTACAACTGCCCCATAGGTATTATTTTTTGTTGATTCGCCATCCTTAAATGAATTGGAGACCATTGCAACACACATCTCCCCATTCACTCCCATGTCTGTTTTGGCAGAACATTCACATCTGATCCCAAATCTAGAATGATTTGATCCATTTCATATTTTCTGATCTACGCGGTGAGTCTCATTTCTCATCTTGTTCTTGTCTTATGTTTCCTAATCTTCTGGACTATGCACGGTTCACCTGGCGTGGTCCTAGCACATCTATTGATAGTTCTTGTAAACCTTTCACAGCCTTACTCACAGTAACTTCATATAGGTTTTCAGGAAAGTTGTGAGCATAGAGGGGTCCATCTTCGTCTCCAGCTTACCCTTGCTTCCTGAAGCAGAGGCGTCAATGAAGCTCTTCTTAGCTTCCATGAAGGTTTCCTGAGCGCACTCCAAATCAAACTCAGCTTCTCTTGCTGGGGATTTGTGAACCCATGTATTGTCCTCTAGTTGTTCCCCTTTGTCATTTCCCATCGTGATGCTAGTTCAGAACATTGTGTTTTCATTCGGATCTTCCTCGTGTGGCTCAGACCTCATCATATGTAGGTTCTGAGTTGGGGGAGGTAGTAGCACTCCTTTGTCACGTATCCTAGCTATCAATGTAGGACAATATTCTATCTCATGATCAAACATAGTGCAAGACTTGCAGGATGGGCACGTTGGATTAGTGCAATCACGGGAATAGTGTCCTGGCCCTCCACAATTGTAACAAATCAATTATCCACGACCTCTACCAGGTCCTCCTCCAGCTCAGCCTTGTTCGCGCCCATGAAATCCTATCTGCACCATTCCTGCATTTTGCTCAAGGGGCCGCATTTCAGCCTGAACCTTGTAGGCGAGTGTTATATCCTAATGAACCCCATAAATGAGTAATTATATGGGCTCATTTTGCCTCCTAACATAGTTTAATCAACCATTCTCCTAGCTTATTGCAGGTTTTTTAATTATATTTATGCTTATGGAGTGAGTTGGGTTGGTTATGATGTTATGGAGTCTAATATGTGTTTAATGCAGATTTTTGTTGAATTTGAAGACAAAGTAAAAGATTTAATGGACAATTGGTAGCAATAATTTGAAGTGGACAAAGAAGAGGATTTATATGAGGGAATCCCATTCATTTATTACTCCCGAGTTCGACTTCTCCTTCATACAGCTCGGAGCATAAACAGCCAAATCAATGCACTAGGAGGCAGCCGAGCAAGTGGAGGATAACTTATGTTTATCTTCAGTTTTGGGAGCCAAGCCTCCCTGATTTTGAGGAAGCTATTAGAATCTTCATTTGTATAAGTAGAGAGGCCTAGGGCCTCACTAGGGATTTGGTCAAATTCTTGTTGAATTTTTGTTGCAGCTTTTCTCTCCTCAACTTCAAGCTTACTTTTGTTTACAGTTTCATGTAATCCTATTATTATTTTGAGAATAAATATGAGATCCTTTTTGAGCTAGCACTGAGCTGCCTTAGAGGGCTAAAGCTCCTGAGTTAGGGCCTAATCCAATCAGCCAAGCTCCTCTTGTTTGTATTTATATGTTGTGTTTCAGTTTATGGATTAGTTGCTGTTAGATAAATTTCTTTCTTGGTTAAGAATAGGTTTCTTTTGGTGATTTAGAAGGTTGTTTTCATTTGAGTTTTCTATAGTAGGTTGAACAGTGATAGAGACAAGATACGAAAGGCCTTCAACAAAGCCTTGGCCTCCTTTCCTTCCCTTGGGACCATGAACTGAGGCCAAGACCCTCTTGCTGCCACAAAAACACAACCTTTCCTTCTCCATAGGATTTCTAGTGTTGCAGTTTGTTAGAAGGTTATTGATTTTCTTTAGATCTCTTTCACCATTCTCATTTATGTCTTTGCAATAAGTTTCCTTCCATGATTTCTCTCATTATATCATTTTTCATCATTTCTTTCCATAGCTCACAATTTAGATTAGCTTGATGCAAAATTCTATTTTTTGATGTAATTAGTCTCCTTGCTTACTTGATCATTGTTTGACTTTCAATTTCTTTTGCAACAAATATTTTCTCACAACAAGTCAGCCTATCAACCATCACATTCTCTCCGTGATCTATGCCCTACAGGTCACCCAAAGTTCACCTCAAATTTGCCCTAGTTTTCTGCATTTTTCCATAGGATTTCTTCCTCTCTCCCGACCATCCTTTCCCTCTCCTGGAAATCCTTGGTGAACCATAAGAACCCTAACACATCATCAGCCTTTAGCTACCATTTCCACCCACTCACACACCTTCAAAACCTTCAAAAATGCTCTCAGCATCCTCCCATAGATTTTCCTGCAGGCTTCCTTTTGAAGTCCGATTATAGGAAAAGCCTCCAAAAGGCCACCTGAGACCCCCCAAGAACCATCCACACCTTCCTACATCATCTCAAGTCCCAAAACCACCCACCATCACCACCTAATTGCTGCCATATTCACAAACAAATAAATTACATGCATGACAATTTCACATAAAAATACATAAAAATCCAAAAAGATGTTCTTTTCTCATTTCCTTCTAGAAATAGCTTGAGTATATGTTTTTTACTTCCTTGAGTAGGTAATGGCATTCATTTCATGGTTTTCATAGCTCTTTATGAAAAAGTAGAATTAGTTGGTTAAGTAGGGTTTACTATGTTTCCTTTACATTTAAGTGCTTTTCTTTCTGTAGGTAGAGTAGCCTCTGTATAGTAAGCTTTCCTTTCTTTCATCACATATAGAGCTTCTTCTGGAATCCATAGAAGTTGGCTTGAGATCCTAGTGATCTTGCACCAGTTGACCAAGTGACAGCGTGGAGTAAGAACTAGTACTTGTGCATATAGCACCGTCGCTTCCAAGTTTGTTACGAACTACCAGGTTGATAAGAGTACACTAGGTAGCCCAAGAGTTGCAGCATTATTGCTAGAATATTGGTGCTCACCACTTTTTGGCACCACTTCCAGGGAAGCGTTAGAGTATTTAGTGATTACTGCTTTCTTCTATTTTCTATCGCAACATTCTGCTAAGTATTTTATTTCAGCAAAAGTAGAGTAGCTGTTTCTTTCAGTTTCTGTATTTCCATGCTTTCCTTTTCAATTCTGCAGCTTCCATTTCAGCAAAAGTAGAATAGTTGTTTCTTTCAGTTTCTGCATTTCCTTTCTTTCCTTTTCAATTCTACAATTTCCGTTTCAGCACAAGTAGATTAGTCATTTTGTTTCTTACAATTCTGCATTTCATTTGCTTTCCTTTTCAGTTCTACAATTTCATTTCAGCAAGTTCATATTAGTTAGTTGCAATTTGTTTGTTCAATCAATTTTAGTTTTGCAGGTACAATTAGTGAAAAAACAAAAACCAACCAAAAATATTTCCCTTCATGCCTCATAGGAATAGAGATAATTCAGGAAAATTCTTGCCCAATGCCCCCACTACATCACATAACCAACCTTCTCTCTTCTTCAGTGGTAGTGATCAGGAAGAACCTTTAGGTGAACAACCAAAGATATTTGAAGAACCTATCGGGGAAAAAGAAGAAGAAAACACCTCTTGAAACAATGGCTAAAAACAGAAATGCTAGGGGGAATGGAGAAATAACAGAGGGTATCTTTCCCATCTGGGAGATCGATGGGGACACCAAAATAAAGAATATAAGTCCCACAGCCCTACCTCACTTCCATGGTTTGACCACAGAAGATCTTGACACCTTCTTGTTTGAGTTTGTTGTCATTGTCAAACCTATGACTATGCAGAAGATGAGCAAAAGTTGAAGTTATCTCCTTCTACTCTCAAGCATGCAGCATTGCACTAGTTCATGGGGTTACCTAGAAATAGCGTCACAACTTAGGCTCAGATGCAACAGGCCTTTAATAATAAATATCGAGACTACTGTAGGTCAAAATATACCAAGGAAGAAATCTTACAAATGACCGTGGGAAGTGATGAATCCTTGGAAGATTATGAAGACAGGTTCCAGCTCAGTTACAATAGGGTCAGGTGCGCACTTAACCCTGAATCTCTAAATTTGGTCCTGCTCAAAGGAATCCCAGAAGACCTTCTAGACACCCTCCATCTACTGGCCAAGGGAGACATCTACCAACTACCTTATGAGGACATAAAGAATGTTTTTAGAAACCATTCTATAGCAGCCAGAAAGAGAGGTAAGGGGGGTCAACCCATAGCCAGTACCTCCTCATCTAATTCATCCATCAAAGGTGAATTTGGAAACATGCTGGAAGACTTCAAGACTGAGATGTTGTAGACTCTTGCCATGCAAATGGATACCTTTCATATCAAAATGAAACAAGAGGAAGCAAAGAGGGATTTGGCCATTTTTTGTCCTAGGTGCACCAAGAGGCATCTTAGAAATGAATTTCCTTTGAAATCTATAGAGATTTGTTCAGTCTGTGAAGAAGATCATTCTACAGATAAGTGCTCCTTCTTGCCCGAACTTAATGTTGTATACCAGGGGGCCGAAGGAGCCATTGAACCACTCTATTTCATGAACCAAAGGAGATCACATGGACCTAGACCATACCAGCAGGGGATGCAAGGGACATCTCAGGCATACTACAACCCCAACCAAGTCACTTCCATACCTTCTTGGGGCCCTCCTTCTCATCCTTCCTGGTCCACGCTTCCTCCTTGGTCCTTTCCATCTCAATATCATGCCCAACTAGCTGCTCATTCATTTCAATTCTATGCTTAGCCACAACCTCAGTGGAATGCATCTCATCAGGGGTGGAGGCCCCAGTACAACTCTCCTCCCGCTCTTTTGCCTCCACCACCTGCTCAACCACAACCATTTCCTCCTGCTCCACCAAGGCAACTCCAAATTCCAACCCAGCTGAACCCGAACCCGAACCCGAGCAACAAGTAAGCTCAACAAGTATATAGTGGGGAACCATCATGAAAAACTTTGATCTAGGAAGGTTCTCCTAGATAACCAACCTACACCTAGGGAGGTTGAGGAAGATAAAGAGGAAAGTGAACCTAAAGCAATTCCACCCTTTCCTAAGAGACTATCCGAGACAACATGGCCTACCGCAAAAGAAACTGAACTTCTAGGAGAATTGAAACAGTTATGTGTGAAGATACCACTTCTCCAAGCCATAAAATATGTGACTATATATAATAGGTTGATCAAAGAGAAGTGCTTTAGGCATCCAGGCAGGCACAAGAGAGATGCCCCAACCATCAATGTCATAGGACAACTGTCTGACCTGATGTTGGGGAAGGTAATCTGTCCGAAATATCTGGACCCTGGAAGACTAGTAGTTGATGTCCACATCAATGGCACCATGATCCCACACACCTTAATTGATCTGGGAGCTGCCATTAATGTGATGACAAAGGACACAATGCCTAAACTTAACCTCCAAGGCTCCTTAAGGAAGACCACGACAATATTATAGCTAGTAGACTGCTCCACCATGACCCCTGAAGGGATTGTGGAAGATGTGATGGTCTCCACTGATTCATGGGAGTACCCTGCCAATTTCTTAGTTCTCCAGCCAAAGGCAAAGCTCACTGGGTATCCTCTCATCCTGGGATGACCCTGGTTGGCTACTGTCGATGCCTACATTAGTTGTTGAGCTAGGAACATGACCATAAAGAATGGGCATATGTCCAAATAGTTGATCCTATACCCTCCCACCCAACCCTTGCTAGAACATGATCTACCCCTTTGGTTGTAGGAGGAGGATGAGGATGAAGTCTATTCTGCACCACTTTGTGCATTAGAAACCGCCATCGGGGGGGAACCATAAGATGAGGATGATATTATTGAAAATTTAATTCAGAATCCACCCCATAGTACCTTGCCATTAGAGGATATAGTGAAAGAAACCCAAAACAATCCCTTAACTGATATCTATGTGGCCAACCTGACCTCTCTCCATGTTAAGAATATAGAGTTCGGCCCAGAAAGAACCTTGAAAATCAATCCATCCGTATCCACTTCCCAGGAGAAGGAGCTATGTAGCTTATTGAGAAAACATTTAAATGCTTTCGCCTGGTGCTATAAGGAGATGAAGGGAGTGCACCCTTCAGTATGTACTCATCATATATACATTAAGGAAGATTGCAAACCAGTTAGACAACCTCAAAGGCGGATGAATCTAGCCCTTAAGGACATTGTCAAGGAAGAATTGCAAAAGTTACTTGGTACAAGATTCATCTACCCCATATCTGATAGTGAATGGGTCTCTCCTTTGGTGCTAGTGCCAAATAAAAATGGCAAGTGGAGAATTTGTGTTGACTATGACAAATTTGTGTTGCCTTTCATAGATCAAGTGTTAGATGGTATGGCACAGAAAAAGTTTTTCTCCTTCCTAGATGGGTTTAGTGGGTACAATCAGATTCAAATTAGCCCAGAAGACCAAGATAAGACCACTTTCACTTGTCCTTGGGGTACCTTTTCATATCGGGTCCTTCCTTTTGGTTTCTGTAATGCTCTAGCCACTTTCCAGAGAGAAGTATTGAGTATATTTTCTGAACTAGTTCATGATGTAGTGGAAATATATATGGATGATTTCACTATTTATGGTTCTAGCTTTCAGGAAGCTTTATCTAACCTAGGAAAATTTTTGGACAAGTGTATCAAAATGAACCTGTCCCTCAGTCCGGAAAAATGTGAATTTTTCATGACTGAAGGGACCGTACTAGGGCATGCAATATCTCAACAAGGAATGCAGGTGGACCCCAACAAAGTTGCCATCATCCAAAGGGTCCCACCTCCTCAAAAGGCGAGAGATGTCAAAAGTTCCCTAGGCTTAGTTGGATATTACATAATATTCATTAAAGATTTCAGTAAGTTAGCCTCTCTATTGTTTGGTATTTTAGGAAAAGATGTCGAATTTATATGGTTCGTAAACTGTTAAGAAGCCCTAGATACCTTGAAGAGAAAACTTGTGACTGCCCAGATTTTGAGAGGCCTAAACTAGGCCCTATCTTTCCACATTAACATAGATGCCTCGAACAAAGCAATAGGAGTAGCCTTAGGACAAATTGGTGAAAAGTTACCTAATGCCATATACTTTATAAGCAAAAATTTGTCAAAGGTAGACTTAAACTACATGGTAACTGAGAAGGAACTCCTAGTTGTAGTGCATTCCTTAAACAAATTCAAACATTATTTCACAGGCTATCAAACCTTTGTGCACATTGATCATGTTGCAATTAGATATTTAATGAACAAACCAGATGTAAATGCTCGCATTATTAGATGGTTACTTTTATTGCAACAGTTTGATTTGAGCATTGTTGATAAGCCTAGTAAAGAAAATGTTGTTGTTGACTTCTTGTCTAGAGTAAATTTACCTACAGGTGAAGAAGGAATGGTGGATGATCAAATGCCAGATGAAGACCTGTTTTCTATCTCAGTACTCTCTCCATGGTTTGCCGATATAGCAAACTACTTGGTTTCAGCATAGTTTCCACCACACCTGTCCTTAAAGGAGAAGAGCAAGATCATGAGGAAAAGTACCCCTTTCACCTGGATTGGGGGAAATCTCTTCAAACTTGGCCCAGATTATATCTTGAGAAGATGTGTCAGGGAGGAGGAAGTTTTTGACATTCTCCTGACCTGTCATGATGGGCCTTGTGGAGGCCATTTTGCAGCAAAGAGAGCTGCCTTCAAAATATTGCAAGTAGGCTACTATTGGCCCACTCTTCATTAAGATGTGAGGAGATACACTAGCCAATGTGATTGGTGTCAAAGGATGGGGGAACCTACTCTAAAGGATGAGATGCCCATGCAACCTCAAGTGACCTTTGAGCCATTTGAGAAGTGGGGCATCGAATTTGTGGGTCCTATCAAACCTCCTTCAAAACAGAAGCAATACATCATTATGTGCACCGATTACCTGACAAATCTTGCAGAAACAAAAGCAATCAAAGTAGAAATAGAGGAAAAAGTAGTTGAGTCTTTAGAGAAAACATATTCTATAAGTTCGGGTATCCAAGAGAATTGGTCACAGAGCAAGGCACTCAATTCACTTCCAATTTGATTGAAGACCTGCTCACACATCATAAAATCAAGCACATGACTTCCACCCCTTACCATCCACAAGCCAAAGGGTAGGTGGAAGTCACTAATAGAGCTTTGGAAGGAATTCTGACTAAGGTAGTGAGCAGCAGCAGAAAAGATTGGGCGGATAGATTAGTTGAGGCCACCTATGCCTACAACATAACATGGAAGACCACCAAAGGTTTCACACCCTATGAATTGGTCTATGGGAAGAAAGCTTTGCTCTCAATAGAATTTGAATTCAATACACTAAGGATGGCAGCTCAGTTGGACCTAGACCTCAACCATGCACAGAAGGAAAGACTACTCTAGCTCAATGGATTAGATGAACAAAGATTGCAGGCCCTTCTCCACACAGAGGTAGTTCAGCTTCAGAGAAAGATATGGTATGGAAAAAATATCAAGGGGAAGAAATTCCAAAAGGGAGATTGGGCACTGCTCTATGATTCAAGGTATAAATACTTCAAAGCAAGTTGAGGACAAGATGGTTGGGACCCTACACTGTGGAAAAATGCAATGACAATGGTTCAGTTTTGATCAGAACCATTGATGAGGAAGCCATCCCCATGCTTTTCAATGGACATAGGTTGAAAATTTACAAGAAGCCCCTCTCCAAGTGCGATTTCGGTGAAGATCTGAATAAGGCAGTGATGGTAGTGGATCATGTCTTAGCCTCCACTTCACCCACTCACTAAAGAAAAAATAAAAATAAAAAATAATAAGGACTCAAGTGAAAACCTCCAGGAGGTGCTTGAGTCCCATCATCGGGTTTAAAACCTCTTCTGGGGCGGTCCAGT
This sequence comes from Pinus taeda, assembly GCA_000404065.3. NCBI lineage: Eukaryota > Viridiplantae > Streptophyta > Pinopsida > Pinales > Pinaceae > Pinus > Pinus taeda. The sequence continues at coordinate 71,354 of APFE030167746.1, forward strand.
GATGCAAAAAAAAAAGATAATAAGATCCCTAGGTGAATCCCTTGGAGGCACCCAGGGTAGGCAATCAGGGTGAAAACCTCCTTGAGGCGCCCTAGTTGTCTTTAAAAAAAAAAAGACAGAGAAAAGAAGAAATATAAAATTGAATTTTTATGTGCATTGTAGGGTGTAGGATGACCACAAGGAGAAAGAGAAGATGCCACAGAGTCTATTTCATCTCCTTCACACTCTTCTCCATCATTTTTGACCTTTCTTCCACCCCACTGTGTTTTTTTCCGGAAACTATGTGTTCTACAGGAGGCCCTGTGTTTTCTATAGGAGGCTCCTGTAGGAATCACAGAGAGCCAGAAATGGTTCCAAAAAGCAGTTTGAGGGGTTGGGGAGCTTCATGAAGAGCATGTAAACCCTCCTACAGCTATCCACCCTCCTTTCCATCCATCCCACAACTACATCACATCATCATCATCATTTGTTTTTCCTTCCTGTCATAGAAAAACACAGAAACCATTTTTTAGAAAAAAAAAAAATAAAGGGAGAAACAACTCAAATCTCACCTTCAACTTACAAGTACCTCTCCATCTCCATTGGCATCTCTAGCATCATCCTCACAGCTCCCGGCACAAAAAATAAATAAATAAATAAATATATATATATATATATATAATTATATATATATATATATTATAGATATATATATATATAATATATATATCTAAAATTTTAAAGGGAGAAGCAGCAACAGGAGCTCCTGTAGGAATTCTTGTAGCAGCTGATCCCATTAAAATCAAGCCACAACAACAAAAGAAGTACAACCATGCGACTGAAGGAGACATCTAAAGCTAGATCCAGCTAAAGGATACCTGCACAAAACAAACAACCACAAATCAGAAAGTAGAGAGCATGCAACAAAGGAAATACATGCATGCAGCAGCAAAAGGAGCCAAAATGCCTCATAGCACATACATTTGACTCACAGGTAAGTGACTAACCTGCTCCTCTGTTGCATTTGTGTAATTGAAATATATACATAAGTGAATGAGATGGTTAGGTTTGAATGAGAAAAAGTGGCCAGTTAACTAGCCACCCTCATCTAGTTGACTGCACTCATTCGAAGATGTCACTACACGTGCGTTTAGTCAAACTCAGAGAAAGATTCCAAGGATAGGTAATGATGCAATGATGAGAGGTGATTGTGGGAAGAAACCATGATGACAAGGTCGGTGGGGACCAACAGTCCAAATACGACAATGTATATTTTTTCCAACTCACCCCACCACGGAAATCGCTAAAAGAGGAAATAAGTACTCCTCCTCGAAACTCCTTCACCACATTTTCTTTCATTCTATCCTCGTCCACTTAGTTGCAGCAAGCTCTTTGTCACCACCATATCCTCGAAACCATCATTCTCCATCGCTTTCATCCATCCTGCTGCTATCGTCATTCTACAGGAGCACTTCGAGATTCTACAGGAGCACCTACAAGCAGTTCTAAAGGAGGGACAGTAAATTGTTTTTAAGGAGAAAACACAGGTTTTTTGTTCGATTTCTGGCTTAAGGAGGTAGGTTCTGTGCATACCCACTTTGATTATCAATATGTACAATGAATCATATAACTTTAAGGAGGAATTGAGACCATAGAAGAAGAGGAATTACATAAAAAATTTCTACCTATTTTCTTAAAAAAGAACACAGTTTTTTTCTATTTTCCTGTTTTCTTCAAAATTCTTATCTCCATCATTTGGTGTTCAAAGGGGGTTAAGAAAAATGATAGGGGGATTCATGAGGAAGGAGCCCATAAATTCAACTAAGCTCCATGAACATCCCTAGGTAGTAGTCATATTCACCAGAGCAAATTAGATGCCATTTTTTGAGAAATTTTGAGGGTTTGATGAAGAAGTTACTCAGGAATTTTCCCTTTCTTTAGTCCCTCACTCAAGCACCCATGTCGTTGTTACTTTTATAGGTCAATCCATGGAAATCACCCCATAATTTATCAGTAGGGTTACCACTCTTCCTCTTGGATTACCTTGGAGCAAAGATGAAAATCCAATTGGACAGTCTGCCAAGAAAAACTTCTTCCAAATCAATGAACATACTGTAGAAGAAAAAAATGGCATTAGAAAGAATCCCCTTCCAAGACAAATCTCACTTATGAAAGGGGGACTCCCAGATCTCCCACATGGAAGGAAAAAGTAGAACTACAGGACTCAAAAACATTTCTACAGGAGGCACAGAATGTTCTACAGGAGACCCTGTTAAGACTACAGGAGACTGTAAAACTTGAAAGAAGGATAGAAGGACAACCACAGGGGAAGGAGGAAGCAATAGAGGCACAAGAACCTGATCCCCAGCCTAGTCTAGGCTCTTACTACAATCTTCTTGAGGGGGGGAGAATCATTCCACAAAAATTTGGAATCCCACTTTTCTTTGAGTTGGAGAAAGAAAGAATAAGGACCCACAGGTGGATGAAAATAGTTGAATCCAAGGGAGTTGAGGATATTGGCCATATGGAGAATCAACTTAGAGAAATGGGTAGAGAATTAAGTGTTGTCAGACATAGGGAAGCAATCACAAGAACTCACCTTGAAACAGAAAATGAATTGCTAAGAAGATAGCTGCAAGAAAAAGAGACACAATTGGCATGCATGGCCAGCTAGTCCATGGAGGCACTGTAATATAGAACACCAGCAAAATCATATGGATTATACCTCAAGGACCAATGGCTATAGTTTTAGATAAAGACTTTGGCACAGAGAGACGCAATGCCTTTTCAAGATTACAAACAATTTATGGACTTGTGTGACCAAACCTCATCAGAAGACAAGGCAAAAATGGCAGAATTCTACCTGTATAACATGGCCCTCACAAACATGAATGTGTGGGACCCCAATGCTAGGCTAGGGGACCTACAACTAATGGTGATGGCATCATGGATGAATCATGAGGAGTCAAAGGCAGCATAAATAAGAAATTTGATGATAAAGGAGCAGAATGAGCCCTTAATGATCAGAGCTAAGCCATCATATCCCATGGCTCTCATCAGCACACACCAGCTGCTTGCAAATAATCCTCAAATTGCCCCTAGATATATAAGTGATCAAGCTCAAGCCATTGCACATTTTGAGGATATGGAAAGATTACTTGGGGATGACTATATTTATGTTTTTATGAGGAGGTGGAATACCTTACCACACAATTTGCAGATCAGGGAGAATCACTCCCCAACAAGGATGAAAGAGGCATTAAGGAGAATGCCAATGTACAAGCGCTCCATGCATAATTTGACGATCAATCGGATTGACCTCAAATTGAGTCCCCCACTACTGCTAGGCATGCTAGAAGGTAGAAAAGAGGAAGAAGAGCAACAACAGTGATAAGAGGTAGACAGAAAGGCAGAATTCCATGACAAAGAAGAGGAAACCACATCAGAAGCATGGGATGTTAGGGAGGCCACCGAGGCCATCAAATATGAGGAGATGGACTAAGTTGCTTAAAGGATGAGCAACACCTTCAGTACGGGGGTCATGATGAGCCCAATAAATGGTTAATTATTTGGGCTCATTTTGCCTCCTAACATAGTTTAATCAACCATTCTCTTAGCTTATTTCATGTTTTTTTATTATATTTATTCTTATGGAATGAGTTGGGTTGGTTATGATGCCATGGAGTCTAATATGTATTTAATGCAATTTTTTGTCGAATTTTGAAGACAAAGTCAAAGATTTAATGGACAATTGGCAGCAATAATTCGAAGTGGACAAAGGAGAGGATTTATAGGAGGGAATACCCCTCATTTATTACTCCCCACTTCAAATTCTCCTTCATACAGCTCGAAGCACAAATAGCCAAATCAATGCACTAGGAGGAAACCCAGCAAGTGGAGGATAACTTATGTTTATCTCGAGTTTTGGGAACCAAGCCTCCTTGATTTTAAGGAAGCTGTTGGAAGCTTCAATTGTATAAGTAGAGAGGCCTAGGGCCTCCCTAGGGAGTTGGTCGAATTTTTGTTGCAGCTTTGCTCTGCTCCACTTCGAGCTTACTTTTGTTGACAGTTTCATGTAATCTTATTATTATTTTAAGAATAAAGATGAGATCCTTTTTCAAATAGCACTGAGTTACCTTAGAGGGCTGAAGCTCTTGGGTTAGGGCCCAATCCAAGTAGCCAAGATTCTCTTGTTTGTATTTATATGCTGTGTTTCAGTTTATGCATTAGTTGTTGTTAGATAAATTTCATTCTTGGTTAAGAATAGGTTGCTCAGTGATTTAGAAGGTTGTTTTCATTTGAGTTTTCTATAGTAGGTTGAAGCAAAGCCTTGGCCTCCTTTCCTTCCCTTGGGACCATGAACTGAGACCAAGACCCTCTTGCTGCCACAAAAACACAACCTTTCCTTCTCCATAGGATTTCTAGTGCTGCAGTTTGTTAGAAGGTTAATGCCCTGCTTTAGATCTATTTCACCATGCTCATTTGTATCTTTGCAATAAGTTTCCTTCCATGCTTTCTCTCATTATAGCATTTTTTAGCATTTCTTTCCATAGCTCATAATTTAGATTAGCTTGATGCAAAATTTTGTTTTTTGATGTACTTAGTCTCCTTGCTTGCTTGATCTCATTGTTTGACTTTTAGTTTATTGTGAAAAAAATCTCTTCTCACAGCAATTCATCCTCTTAAACATAAAATTATCTCCCTGATCTATGCCCTACAGGTCACCCAAAGTTCACCTCAAATTTTCCCTAGTTTTCTGCATTTTTCCATAGGATTTCTTCCTCTCTCCCGACCATCCTTTCCCTCTCCTAGCAATCCTTAGTGAACCATAGGCACCCTAACACATCATCCCAACCTTCATCTACCCTTTCCATCCATTCACACGCCTTCAAAACCTTCAAAACTGCTCTCGACATCCTCCCATAGACCTCTTGTAGACCTCTTGTAGATCCCCGGTAGCCTCTTGTAGATTTTCCTGTAGGCTTCCTTTTGAAGTCTAATTGCAGGAAAAGCCTCCATAAGGCCACCTGAGACCTCCTAAGACCCATCCACACCTTCCTACATCCTCTCAAGTCCTTAAACTGCCCACCATCAGTACCTAATCACCGCCACATTCACAAACAAATAAATTACATGCATGACAATTTCACATAAAAATCCAAAAAGATGTTTTTTTCTCATTTCCTTCTAGAAATAGCTTGAGTAGGTGTTGTTTACTTCCTTGAGTAAGTAATGGCATTCATTTCATGGTTTTCATAGCTCTTTCTACAAAAGTAGAATTAGTTGGTTAAGTAGGGTTTGCTAGGTTTCCTTTACATTTCAGTCCTTTTCCTTTCTGCAAGTAGAGTAGCCTTTGTAGAGTAAGCTTTCCTTTCTTTCATCACATATAATTTGGCTTGAGCTCCTAGCGATCTTATGTCAGCTAACCAAGTGACAACCTACAGTAAGAACTAGTACTTGTGCATACAACACCATCGCTTCCAAGTTTGTTATGAACTACCAGGGTGATAAGAGTAAAGTAGGTAGCCCAGGAGTTGCAGCATTATTGTTGCAATATTAGTTCTCACCATATCCATCATCAATTCATATCTTCTGGAAGTATGCTCGTCATATCCCACCGACCTGCAAAAGTTGTAGAACAACTATTGTGGATTTTGCGTAAACTTCTGTAACAAGTGGCAGTTATCCATGGCATGTTTTCTAGCTATTTGACAGATCACGCACCATAGAGTAGGCACTGCACTAGGTCCTTCTTGAGCTTCCAGCCTTAAATTCATTGGTCCTCCTCCTACAAGGTAATTTGTAAAGACTAGGTAGTGGTCTTTGTCATGACCTAGTTCTTGCTTTTTACACACCAAACTTCTTCGCGTACCTCTCGTCGAACAATCCTATCTTGTTTTAGACTTTGCATTTCAAGGCACAGATTCTTTTGTTGTGCGTGGATCTGCTAAACTCCTAGGTTAGGATCTTGCACCGGGGTCTCATGTAGCCTCATAGAAATCTTTAAGGCCTCTTCCTCAGTTGTTATCTTCTGCTGCGATAACGCACTCCTTAAATGTGGCAGTAGTTAAGCTACAAACCACTCATGATGTTATCCATATGTCAAATTCATATTGGCTTCGCGGATCATGCATTTTAGCCACTGATCTAGTTCTCAAGGAGTCTCGCCTGGTAGCATCACGATCTCTTTGAACCCCAAAATTGACTATCTTCGGATTTAGGCCTCCTAAATTTCCTATTTAACGTTGATTGGATATCTACGACTCTCGCATTCGGGTTATCGTTGGAGTACTTAATATATGAGGTCAGCACGCGATCCTTCAAAGTGCTAACCAATGTCGCTTTCTTTATATGGTCATCTGTAACACATTACACTTCCCATACAGCCCTTACAATGAACTAGAATTGTTCTGGATCCTTATTTCCCAAAGCTTTGAACAAAAGAAACTTCACTGTGTTTTCCATATTGAATCACGGTGGTGGTGGATTTGGTACGGGTGAAGTTGGAGGTGATGGTGGTGAAGATGGAGGTGGTGTGGGCAAAGGTGGTATTCGTGGAAATCCTTGTCTTATCAACTAAATAGCACTTCATAGAGAGACCTTCACGATCCCTTCTTCACCTCCTCGCAGATGTGAAATCGAGGGGCTATGCTCTGGACCCTTATTTCCTTTGTTTCTATAAATTCTCCCGCTTCACGTAGACCCGAACATCAAGGTAACTACATAACCCATTTTTTGCATAACAACATTTTAATAAAAGTATTTAAAGACTTTACATAATTACCTTTCAGTCCTTTGAAAAGGTGTCGCTCTGCCTGACTATAGCTGACTAAGGTGTCAACCACGAACTCAGTAACAAATCCTCCTATAATGTGATTGAGACAATGAACGACAATGTGCATGATCTTATCCTCCGATGCTTCCAACCTTCACACTAGCTTTGGGGTCCACACAATAGGACCTTCAAGCTTCCACCTTCCTTGGCTATTTGCTAGCTTCGTGATCCACTCGTATAGCTCAGTAGGGAAGGACATGAAAAATATTTCATGGATCTCCATATACATGTAGTTGTCTAGCCATTGTTCTTTTGATAGTCGCAGGTTTCTATTCTCCTGTGCCGCGATCTCGTGAATTCTTCTGTTTAGCCAGCCTTTGATTTCTTTATTAGTTGGATTCCAGTGATACGACATCACACATCTCTCATGTAGATTCTGGTCTCAGCAACGGAACCATTTGTTGGCTTATGGGGGCCTAACCTAGGTTCAACGTTAGCTAGCCAAACAAATCCCTACAATACTAAAGCCTCACCCGAAGCAGTATGGGGAGATGATGAAACCAAGTTTCCACACCCTTGAGATGGATGTGATGTAAGTTTATTCCAACTATACATGCCTTCGCGTAGGTTGCTTATCCCTCTGTTCTACCCTTAAGTACCCTCGCAAACTGTTACAATCAACGTTCACGTAGCCCTAACCAGGTTTTGATATGATTTCACGTTGCTAGAGCAATGAATTGTGATATTTCCCAAAATACGCTAAGTCTCTCACTTATCTTATTAACAGATCTTAGTTAGCTGCGCGTAAATAGTTGTTCTTACTTTTGTTCACTTACCCAATACAATTATGCACATTTGTGCATCATATAAGCATTAGAATTGAAATTCATACCCAATATAAAAGATGCATAAACAAGAAATAAAGACACATAAATTATAGAATACTTCTCTTTATTGATAATTCCAAACTATTACAGACTCAACTCACCTTGCGCACTCAACTGCAGGGGTCCGCTCACTCAACTGCGGACTTCTAGGCCTCTATGCACTCAGCTACATAGCCTCTATCTATGCTACAACCCAAACTTAGATTTCTACTCCAAAGATATTGTTGATTTTTTTTTACTACTTAGAGCTTTGCTTTATTTATACAATCACATGGTTCGTGGACCATGGGTAGATCTTTTAAAACCGAAATTACATTATCAAAATAAGGGCAGAAAACCCTATGAATCTTTAATAACTATGCACCCTGCGACCACAAAATGCAGAGTCTTTACATTAGGATTACAAAATTGGACCAAAATATGGTCTTTAAACCCAAAAACGGCCCTTGGGGGATCCCGCGCCCAACAAGAAGGTGCAAAATGATCACCATTAGAAATGGCCCACATACCTGAAACAATTCCATTTGAACATTAATTACAAGAAGGGCAGTGCCAATAATGTTGCAAACTAGCTTAGAAAGCCACTAGTCATGTTACTTATCACTATGTTGGATACATTTGGGCACGAGACTTCAGGATGGCTGCATCTATACAAGAACTATCTAGAATTTGGTATCACATAGCATAAACTCCTGGAAGGAAAGAAAGTTCCAAATTTTCCCCCCCAGGATGCATTGTTATGCCACCTGGGACACATCTGTGTTACTTGAAGTGAGTATGCAAAGATGATTTGGGAGGCACACTACAGTGAGGTCGTTGGATATTTTGGAGTAGATAAAATAGTAGTAGTATTACAGAAGTATGTTTACTAGCCCAAACTTCAGCAGGATGTTGGGAAGTACATCAGATCCTGCACTGCCTATGCCATTTCCAAACCAACCATCAAGAAGAAAGGCCTATATACTCCCCTACCTACTCCTAGGCAACCTTGGGAATTGGAATCAATGGATTACATGTTAGGCCTTCCTTCTACTAAGCATGGCAATGAGTGTGTTTTGGTGGTCATCGACACATTCTCTAAGATGGCCATCATGGCGTCTTACAGGAAGAGCATCATAGCAGAGGCCATTTCTAAGATCTTCTTTGAGTGAGTATGGGTACACTTTGGCATCCCACAATCTGCTATCTCAAATCAGGACAATGGATAACCAAGTGCATTTTGGTCAAGTCTTTGGTCAATGCTGGATACCAAACTATCTAAGTCCATGATGTTCCACCCCCAAACTGATGGTGAAACAGAGCTTGTCAACATGATTATTATACAAATTCTACTCATCCACAACTCAAAGCATTTATGCACATGGCATGAAAGCCTCCCCTATGTCCAACAAAGCTACAATAGATCTCTCCATAGATCAACAAGCCATATGCCCTTTTAAGTAGGGTTGGGATTTCAACCATTATGTCCCATTGATGCAACCATAACATTTTGTAGCTACCCAGGTAGATTCTATTCACATCTAGTTCAATGACGAAAGGGCTAACAACTTCATTGAGTGCATTCAATACGTCTACCAAAAACGCCATGATATATTGGATAGAACCAACATTAAGTACAATCAACACCATGATCAGCATCGAGTGCATCACAAGTTCTAGGTGGGCAACAAAGTTTGGCTATATTTCCAGAAGGATTGCCTCGCTAGACCCCACCGTAAGCTTCTCCCACTCTGATATGGGCCATACACCATCACCAAGGTTGTAGGGGACAATCCTTTCAAGCTTAGTATCCCACAATTCCTTGGTCTGCACCTACTATTCAATGTAGACTTCCTTTGACCATAATCTCCACCATTGTTGGACACATTCGACATTGTAGAACAACTCACACCAATAGAGCTAAACCCGTACTACAGGGAACATGCTACAAATGATTATATTATTGATGAGCCTCACAAATGGGTAATTATGTGGGCTCATTTTACCTCCTAACCTAGTCAAATCAACCATTCTCTTAGCTTATTGTATGATTTTCTGATTATATTTATGCTTATGGAGTGAGTTGAGTTAGTTATGATGCCATGTGGTCTAACATGTGTTTGATGCAGATTATTGATGTATTTCGAGGTCAAAGTCAAGGATCCAGTGGACAAATGGCAGCAATAACTCAAAGTGGACAAAGGAGAGGACTTATAGGAGGGAATACCCCTCATTTATTACTCCTCACTTTGAATTCCCCTTCATTCAGCTTGGAGTACAAGCAGCCGAATCATGAACTAGAAGGTAGCCGAGCAAGTGGAGGATGACTGATGATTATCTCATGTTTTGGGAGCCAAGCCTCCCTGATTTTAAGGAAGTTTTTGGTAGCTTCATTGGTATAAGTAGTGAGGCCTAGGGTCTCACTAGGGTGGGATTTGTTTTTGGATTTTTGGTTATGTAAACTCTGCTCCAACTTCGAGCTTATTATTTTGTGACAGTTTCATGTAATCTTGTTATTGTTTTGATAATAGAGATGGAATCCCTTTTGAGCTAGCACTGAGTTACCTCAGAGGGCTAAATCTCTTAGGTTAGGGCCTAATCCAAGCATCCAAGCTCATCTTTACTTGTATTTGTATGTTTTATTTCAGTTTGTAGATTAGGTTGCTGACTAGATGTATTTCTTTTATGGTTAAGAATAGGTTGCTTTTGATGATTCAATAGTTTTCTTCCATTTGTGCTTTCCATGGTAGGTTAAGTAGTGATAAAGAGAAGATTCAAAAGGCTAGAAATAGTGCCTTGGCCTCTCTTCCTCCCTTTGGGACCATGATTTGAGGCAAAGGCCTTCTTGCTGCCCCAAAAACACAGATTTTCCTCCTTCATCGGACTTCTAGTGTTTGCAACTTTTTAGTAGGTTAATAGTCTAGCTTTGCTTTGCTTTAGATCTTCTTCATCATGCTCACTTCTTTATTTGCAATATTCGTCTTTCATGCTTTCCTTTCTTGCAACATTTCTCAGCATTTCCTTTCGTAGATCATAGTTTATACCATTTTTATGCAAAACTCTGTTTTTATAGATCCACTCATTTCATTGCTTGTTTGATCTCATTGGTTGAATGTCAGTTCCTTTGTAGCAGATCTCTTCTAGTAGTAGGCCAGCCTATCAACAATCCCATCTTCCATCTGATCCATGCCATACAGGTCACCCAAACCTCACCTCAATTCTACCTTAGTTTCCTGCATTTTCCATAGAAATTCTTCCTCTCTCCTTAAGCAAACCCAATCATATTCGTCTCTCATGGTGATTCTTGGTAGACCCTAGGTGCCCTAAAATCTCATTCCAGTGTCCATTCACCTTTTCTACCCACTCTCACACCCTCAAAACAATGAAAAATGCTCTCAGCCTCCCCCTATAGGCCTCTTGTAGTTGCCCTATTTTCCTCCTGTAGATTTCCTGTGTCCACCTATAGATTTTCCTATACGCTTTCTTTTGAAGGCTGAGTGTGGGAAAATCCTCTAGAAGGCCACTTGAAACCTCCTAGGACCTATCCAATCCTTCATCCTCTTAAGTCCCAAAACCATCCTTCAACACCACCTATTCACTGCCACATTCACACAATAAATTACATGCATGTCAGTTTCACATAAAAATATATAAAAATCCAAAAATATGTCTTTTGCTTATTTACTTCCAGAAATAGCATCGTTACATGTTGTTTACTTCCTTGAAAAGGTAATGGCATTTCCTTCATGGTTTTCATAGTGCTTTCTACAAAAGTAGAATTAGTTGGTTAATTAGGGTTCACTAGGTTCACTTTACATTTCAGTCTTTCTCCTTTCTGCAGTTAGAATATCATCTATCTTTCTTTCCCTTTCATCACATATAGAGCTTCTTCTGGAATCCATAGAAGTTGGCTCAAGCTCCTAGTGATCTTGCGCCAGCTGACCAAATGACAACTTGCAGTGAGAAATAGTACTTGTGCATACAACACTAACGCTTCCAAGTTTGTTATGAACTACCGGGTTGATAAGAGTAAAGTAGGCTTCCCAGGAGTTACAACATTATTGCTGCAATACTGGTGCTCACCACTTTTTGGTGTCGTTACCAGGGAAGCGTTAGAGTATTCTATGATTACTGCTTTCTTCTATTTTCTATTGCAATATTGTGCTAATAGTTTGTTTCAGCAAAAGTAGACTAGTCCTTTCTTTTCCTCCAGTTCTGCATTTCCTTGCTTTCCTTTTCAATTTTGCAAATTTCATTTCAACAAGAGTAGACTAGTCATTCCTTTTCCTTCAGTTCTGCATTTCCTTGCTTTCCTCTTCAATTATGCAAATTTCACTTCATTTAGTTGCAATTTGTTTTGTTCAATCAATTTCAGTTTTGCAAGTACTATCAGTGTGGGGAAAAAAGAAACAAAAGCCAACCAAAAAGATTTATTTTCATGCCTTGTAGGAAAAGAGATAACTCAGGAAAATTTTTTCCTAGCTCCTCCACTGCTTCACACAGCCAACCTTCTCTCTTCTTCGGTGGCTGTGATCAAGAAGAACCCTTAGGTGAAAAACAAGACATATTTGAAGAACCTATAGGGGAAGAAGAAGAAGAAAACATTCCTTTAGAGCCAATGGCTGAAAACAAAATGCTAGGGGGAATGGAGAGGGAATATATGGTACTTTTCCCATTTGAGAGACCAATGGGGACACCAAAATGAAGAATAGAAGCCCTTCCACCCTAACTCATTTCCATGGTTTGACTACAGATGATCCTAACACGTTTTTTTTTGAGTTTGTTGTCATATGTCGAACCTATGACTATGCAGAAGATGAGAAAAAGTTGAAACTATTCCCTTCTACTCTCAAGGATGCAGCACTGCGTTGGTTCATGGGATTACCTGGCAATAGCATCACAACTTGGGCTCAGATGCAGCAAGCCTTTAACAAAAAGTATCAAGACTATTGTAGGTAAAAGGATACTAAAGAAGAAATTTTCCAAATGACCATAGGAAGTGATGAGTTCCTGGAGGACTATGAAGAGAGGTTCCAACTCAGTTACAAAAGGGCCAGGTATACACTTGACCCTGAGTCTCTGAAGCTAGTCCTGCGCAGGGGAATTTGGGAAGATCTTTTAGAAACCCTCCATCTATTGGCTAGGGGAGACATCTACCAACTATCCTATGAGGACATAAAGACTGTTTTTAGAAACCATTCTAGAGCAGCTAGAAAGAAAGGTAGGGGGAGTCAACCCATAGCCAGTACCTCTTCCTCTAACTCATCCATTAAAGAAGAAATTGGAAACATGCTAGAAGACTTCAAGAGTGAGATGTTGTAGACTCTTGCCATGCAAATGGATACCTTACATATCAAAAGGAAACAAGAGGAAGCAGAGAGGGCTTTCGCCATTTTTTCCCCTAGATGCACTAGGAGGCATCCTGGGAATGAATGCCCATTGAACTCTATAGAGGTTTGTTCAGTCTATGAAGAAAATCATTCTACATATAAGTGCCCTTCCATACCTAGATTTAAAGTTGTATATCAAGGGGCTGAGGGAGTCACTGAACAGCTCTATTACATAAACCAAAGGAGGCCGCATGGACCTAGACCATATAGGCAAGGGATGCAAGGAACATATCAGGCATACTACAACCCCAACCAAGTCACTTCCATACCTTCTTGGGGCCCTCTTGCTCATCCTTCCTAGTCCACGCCTCCTCCTTGGTCCTTCACATCTAAATATCCTGCCCAACCAGCCACCCATTCATTTCAATCCTATGCTCAACCACAACCTCAGTGGAATGCATCTCATCAAGGGTGGAGGCCCCAATACAACTCTCTTCCTGCTCTTTTGCCTCCACCACCTGCCCAACCACAACTGTTACCTCCTGCTCCACCAAACTAACCCCAAATGCTTTCCCATCCAAATCCGAACCCAAACAACAGATAGGCTCAGCAAGTGTATAGTGGGTAACCATCATGACAAACTTATGCTGTGGAGATTCAAAAGATTAACTTGAGATCTAGGAAAGTCCTCCCAGATATCCAGCCTCCACCTAGGGAGGTTGAGGAGGATAAAGAGGAAGGATAACCTAAAGCAAATCCACCCTTTCTTGAGAGATAATCCACAACAATCCAACCTACTCGAGAAGAAACTGAACTCCTGGGAGAATTGAAACATTTATGTGTGAAGATACCATTTCTCCAAGCCATAAAAGATGTACCTATCTATAATCATTTGATCAAAGAGAAGTGATTTAGGCATCCAAGAAGGCGTAAGAGAGATGCCCCAACCATCAATGTCATAGGAAAACTGTCCAACTTGATGTTAGGGTAGGTAATCTATCCAAAATATCTGGACCCTGGAAGCCTAGTAGTTGATGTCCACATCAATGGCACCATGATCCCACATACCTTGATTAATTTTGGAGCTGCCATTAATGTGATGACAAAGGACACAATGCCCAAAATTAACCTCCAAGGCTCCTTAAGGAAGACCATGACCATGCTATAGCTAGCAGACTGCTCCACCATGACCTCTGAGGGGATTGTGGAAGATGTGATGGTCTCCATTGATTCTTGGGAGTACCCTACTGATTTCTTAGTTCTCTAGCCAAAGGCAAAGCTCACTGGGTATCCTCTCATTCTGGGAAGACCCTGGTTGGCTATAATCGATGCCTACATCAACTGTCGAGCTAGCAACATGACCATAAAGAACAGGCACATGTCCAAGTAGTTAATCCTATATCCTCTTGCCCACCCATTGCTAGAACATGATCTAGCTCTCTTGTTGGAGGAGGAAGATGAGGATGAAGTCTATTATGCACCACTTTGTTCATTAGAAATCTCCATGGGGGGGAAACAGCAATATGAGGATGATATGATTGAAAATATGATTCAAAATCCACCTCCAAGTGTATCACCATTAGAGGACATAGTAAGAGAAACCTAAAAAAACCCCTCAACTCATCTCTGTGTGGTCGATCCTACTTCTCTCCATGTTAAGAATATAGAGTTCAGCCCAGAAAGAACCTTGAAAATCAATCCATCCCTATCCACTTCCTAGGAGAAAGAACTATGCAGCCTACTGAGAAGACATCTAAATGCCTTCGCTTGGAGTTATAAGAAGATGAAGGGAGTGCACCCTTTAGTATGTACTCATCATATATACATCAAGGAAGATTTCAAATCAGTCAGGTAGCCTCAAAGGAGGATGAATCCAACACTTAAAGATATTTTTAAGGAAGAACTACAGAAATTGCTCGATGCAGGATTCATCTATCCCATCTCTGACAGTGAATGGATCTGCCCTTTGGTGCTGGTGCCAAAGAAAAATGGTAAGGGATAATCTGTGTCGACTATTTGGAATTGAACAAAGCCACTAAAAGGGACCATTTTCCTTTACCTTTCATAGACTAAGTGTTAGACGGTCTGGCAGGGAAAAAGTTTTTCTCTTTCCTAGATGGGTTTAGCGGGTACAATCAGATTCAAATCAGCCCGAAAGACCAAGATAAGACCACTTTCACTTTTCCTTGGGGTACCTTTGCATACCGGGTCCTTCCTTTTGGTTTGTGAAATGCTTCATCCACTTTCCAAAGAGCAGTATTGAGTATATTTTCTGAATTAGTTCATGATGCTGTAGAGATATACATGGATGACTTTACTCCTTATGGGTCTGACTTTTAGGAAGATTTACCTAACCTAGTAAAAGTTCTAGACAAGTGTATTGAGATGAACCTATCCCTCAGTCCAGAAAAATGTGAAATTTTGATGACTAGAGGGACAATGTTAGGTCATGCAATATCTCAGCAGGGACTCTAGGTGGACCCCAACAAAATTGCCATCATCCAAAGGGTCCCACCTCCTCAAAAGGTGAAGGATGTCAGAAGTTTCCTAGGCTTAGCTGGGTATTACAGGAGATTCATTAAATATGTCAGCAAGCTAGCCTCTCCTTTGTTTGGCCTCTTAGGCAACGGTGTTGAGTTCATATGGTTAGAAAACTGTTAAGAAGCCCTAGATACCTTAAAGAGCAAGCTAGTGACTGCCCCAATTCTCAGAGGCCCAAACTAGGCCCTACCTTTCCACATTCACACAAATGCCTCGAATAAAGAAATAAGAGTAGCCTTAGGACAAATTGATGAAAATTTACCATATGCCATATACTTTATAAGCAAAAACTTGTCAAAGGTAGAGTTAAACTATATAGTGACCGAGAAGGAACTCCTAGCTGTCATGCATTCCTTAAACAAATTCAGACATTATATCACAGGCTATCAGACCTTTGTGCACACTGATCATGCTGCAATTATATATTTAATGAACAAACCAGATGTAAATGCTCACATTATTAGATGGTTCTTTTCACTGCAATAGTTTGATTTGACCATTATTGATAAGCCTGGTAAAGAAAATGTTGTTGTTGACTTTTTGTTTAGAGTAAATTTTCCTGCAGGTGAAGAATGAATGGTGGATGACCAAATTCGAGATGAACATATGTTTGATATCTTAATACTCTCTCCATGGTTTGCTGATATAGCAAATTACTTAGTTTCAGCACAGTTCCCACCATACCTGTCCTCAAAAGGGAAGAGCAAGATAGTAAGGAAAAGTGTCCCTTTCACCTGGATTGGGGGCAGTCTCTTCAAACGTGGCCCATATCAGATCTTGAGAAGATGTGTCAAGGAGGAGGAAGTCTTTGACATCCTCCTGACCTATCATGACGAGACTTTTGGAGGTCATTTTGTAGCAAAATGAATTGCCTTCAAGATATTACAAGAAGGCTACTACTAGCCCACGCTTCATCAGGATGTGAGGAGATATGTCAGCCAGTGTGATCGGTGTCAGAGGATGGGGAAAGCTACTCCAAAGGATGAGATGCCCATGCAACCTCAAGTGACGTTTGAGCCATTTGAGAAGTGGGGCATGGATTTTGTGGGTCCTACCAGCCGTCCTTCAAAGCAGAAACAATACATCATTGTGTGCATGAATTATCTGTCAAAGTGGGAAGAGACAAAAGCAATCAAAGAAGTGATAGAGGAAAAAGTAGCTGATTTTGTGAGAGAAAACATATTTTACAAGTCCGGGTTTCCAAGAGAGTTGGTCACAGATCAAGGCAATTAGTTCACTTCCAATTTGATTGAAGACCTGCTCAGGCATTATAGAATCAAGCATAGGACTTCCACCCCTTGCCATCCACAAGCCAATGGGCAGGTGGAGGTCACCAATAGAGCATTAGAAGTGACCCTGACCAAGGTAGTGAGCAACAACAGAAAAGACTGGGCAGACAGATTAGTTGAGGCCACTTGGGCCTACAACACATGGGAGACCACCACAGGGTTCACACCCTATGAACTAGTTTGTGGGAAGAAGGCTTTGATGTCAATAGAATTTGAATTCAATACCCTAAGGATGGAAGCTCGACTAGACCTAGACCTCAGCCATGAAAAGAAAGAAATATTACTTCACCTGAATGGATTGGATGAACACAGATTGTAGGCCCTTCCCCATATAGAGGTCGTTTAGCTTCAGAGAAAGATATGGTATGACAAAAATATCAAGGAGAAGAAATTCCAAGAGGGAGAATGGGCACTACTCTATGGATCAAGATACAAAGATTTCAAAGGCAACCTGAGGACAAGATGGCTAGGACCCTACATTGTGGAGAAATGCAATGGCAATGGTTCAGTTTCGATCAGAACCATTGATGATGAAGCCATCCCCATGCTTGTCAATGGACATCGGTTTAAAGTCTACAAGAAACCCCTCTCCAAGTGAGAGTTCATTGAAGATTTAAATAAGACAGTGATGGTAGTGGAGAATGTATTAGCTTCCACTTCACCCACTAACTGAAGAAAAAGAAAAAGAGAAATAAAAAAATAAGGACTCAAGTGAAAACCTCCATGAGGCACTTGAGTCCCATCATTGGGTTGAAAACCTCTTCTGAGGTAGCCCAGTGATGTCAAAAAAAAAAAAGAGAGATAAATAATAAGATCCCTAGGTGAAAACCTCCCTTGGAGGTGCCCAGGGTAGGAAATTAGGGTGAAATCCTCCCTGAGTCACCTTAGTTGTTTTCAAAAAAGAGAAAAAAGGAAAGAAGAAAAATGAATTTTCATTTGCATTGCAGGTTTTTAGGAGGACTACAGGAAGAAGAATAAGGTGCCAAGGGAACCCTGACATCCACACTAGCACCTATCCTACCTTCTCCACACTTTTCTCCATCATTTTTGGCATTTCTTTCACCACTGTGCTTCTTTTTCCAAAACTGTGTTTTCTACAGGAGGCTCCTATAGGAATTACAGAGGGCCAGAAATGGATATAAAAGGTAGTTCGAGGGATAGGGAAGCTTAATGAAGAACCTATAAACCCTCCTATAGTCTTGAAACCTCCTTTCCATTATTTCCAAGCTTGCATCACACCCCAAGCATCATTCTTCTTCCTGTCCAAGAAAAACATAGGAAAAAAATAGTTTTTCAAGAAAAGAAAAAATAAATAAGAGAGGAAGCAACACCATCCACCTCACTTGAAGCCTACCTACTACCTATCCATCTCTGTCTACACCTCTGGCATCATCCTCAAAGCTCCAAGCACAGAAAAAATTTGAAGTTTCAAGGGGAGAAACAACTACAGGAACTCTTGTAGGAATTCCTGTAGCAGTTGATCCCATCAAAACCTAGCACGAGTAGCAGGAGAATGCACACATGAAGGTTGAGAAAGCACCTAAAGCTCAGACCCAGCTTGAGAAGAACCTGCACAAGTGACAACCACACATCAACAAGAAGACAACATGCATGAAAAGAAATAAAGGCATGTAACAGAGAGAGATCCAGAACACCTCACAACAAATACATTCGAATCACACATAAGTAACTAACTCGCTCATCTGTTTGCATTTGTGTAATTAGAATTCATGCAAAGCAATGAGATGGTTGAGGTTGAATGAGGGAAAGGTGGCCAGTTAACTTAGCCACCTTCATCTAGTTGACTCCACTCATCTGAGATGTCACCCACATGTGTGTACAATCAACTCAGGAAAAATGTCAAGGACAGGTAGTGGAGGAAGTGTGAACTCCGATGCAATCATGAGGGATGATTACGAGGAGGGGCCATGATGACAAGGTAGGTGGGGACCAACGGTCTAAATATGGCCAATTTATACTTTGCCATCTCATCCCCCATCACCAGAAATATCCATAAAGGGTAATAAGTACTCCTCCCCGAGCATTCTCGCCACGTTTTCCTTCATTCTCTCCTTGTAACTCAGCTACAACAATATCCTTGTGCCCCCACAGCCTCATAACCATCATCCTCCATCAATCTCTCCCATATCCTTGCTCTCAGCATTTTCTACAAGAGAACCTACAAGAATTCTATAGGAGGGACAACAGGCTCCTACAGGAGGGGCAGTGAGTCATTTTGAAGGGAGAAAACACGAGTTTTAGCATGAGTTTTGGTTTGAGGAGGTAGGTTTCATGTATTCCCCCTATTCAATATCAACATATGCAAGAAGTGGTTTCAATTTGAGGAGGAAATAAAGTCTTTAGGAGAAGAGAAAATACATTAAAAAAAAATGCTTATTTAAAAAAAAACACAGTCTCCTCTGTTTCTCTTTTTTTCTCGAAAATTGACTCCATCTCCACATTTGGTTTCCAAAAAGAGTATAAACAAAATGAAAGGAGGGTTTATGAGAAAGGATCCCACTAACTCCACTAGTCTCCATGCACATCCACAAGTGGTGGACATCTTCACAAGGGAAAATTGGATGAATTTCTTTGAGAAATTCTGAGGGTTTGATGAGGAGATTGCCCAAGACTTTGTCCACTCTTTGGTCCCTCACATAAGAAATCATGCCATTGTCACCTTTAAAGGTCTTTCCATGGATTTAACCCCTGAATTTATCAGTAGGGTAACTACCCTTCCTCTTGGGATGCCTTGGAGTAAGGATGAGAAACCAATTGGCTAGGGTGCCAAGAAAAACATTTTCCAAAACAATGAAACCCTTGTAGAGGACAAAAATGGCATTAGAAGGGATAGCATACCATACCCTTGGGATGAGGTTAGATATCAAATAATCAAATACATTTCTTGTGAAGGGAGGTACAACATTGTCTATGGTTATCACGTTAGAATCTGCCATGAATTAAGGTATGCAATGGACACTCTAGCGCCTCAGAAGCTCAGTATCCCCTACTTCCTCCTGTAGTCCCTCATTGACTCCAGGACTAAGGTTCAAGTAGGAAATTCAGAGCAGCTAGCTCACCATTGGTTAATAAAAAGCTTAGTGGAAGAAGCCATTCCATACATTTACACTCCCTATAGCATGGAAAGCCTTCTGAAACATGATAGCTGAGGATGACATAAAGGCCCTAACCTATGATGTCAGTCCTACTGGAAGTAATGAGGAAGAGTAGCAAGGGGGAGAAGGTGAAGCCGCTAGTGACTTAGTACAACAAGGAAGGAAGGAGGAAGGAACTGAAATATAGGAGGAGAAAACTGAAGAAACGGAGCAGGAAGAAACAGAGCAAAAAGAGATAGAGAAAGAGACAGGAGGAGAAAAAGAGGCAGAAAAGGAAGAACAAGGAGAAGGGTCCCCTCAGACTCTAGAAAGGGAGGCAAAAACTACCCTCACTACACTCGGTACACCAATCAAGCCAAAGGAAAAGAGGAAAATACAAGCCTCCATTTATTTTAGGGCTAGGAAGAACACAAGAATCAAAACAAGAAAACCTCAACCCTCTTAAAAAATTCCAATTACAATTGAAGCTTCACATTCTGCCAAAGGGAAATAATCCCCTTCCAAGACACCCATCACCTATGAAAGGGGGACTCCTAGATCTTCCACATGGAAAGAAAAGGTAGAACTACAGGACCCAAAAACAGTCCTATAAGAGGCTCAAACAGTTCTACAGGAGACAATATCAAAACTAAAAGAGACCCAAAAGCTTGAGAAAAGGATGGAAGGATAGCCACAAGTAAAGGAGGAAGAAACAGAGCTACAAGAAGTTGATCCCCAGCTTAGTCTTGCCTCCTATTACAATCTACTTGAGGGAGGAAGGATAATCCCACAAAAATTTGCAATTCCACTATTCTTTGAATTAGAGAAAGAAAGAATAAAAACACATAGGTGGATGCAAATAGCCAAATCCAAAGGAGTTGAGGATATTGGTCATATGGAAAACAAACTCAAAGAAATGGGCAGAGAGTTGAGTGCTCTCAGAGATAGGGAAGCAATTAGAAGAAGCCACCTTGAAACTGAAAATGAATTGTTAAGGAGGCAGCGACAAGAGAAGGAGACTCAGTTGGCATGCATGGCCAGCTTATCCATGGAGGCATTGCAATCTAGAACACTAGCAAAATCCTATGGCCTATATTTCAAGGACCAATGGTTACAATTCTAGATAAAGACTCTAGCACAAAGAGGCACAATGCCCTTCCAAGATTACAGGCAGTCTATGGATCTGTGTGACCAAAGCACATCAGAGGATAAGGCAAAGATGGCAGAATTCTACCTACATAACATGGCCCTCACAGACGTTAATGCATGGGACCCCAATGCTAGGCTAGGGGACATGCAACTAATGGCCATGGCCTCATGGATGAACCATGAAGAGTTGAGGGAAGCATAAATAAAAAGATTAATGATAAAATAGTAGAATGAGCCATTAATGATAAGAGCTGATCCATCAAATCCCATGGCACTCATCGGCACACACAACCTGTTTGCCAATAATCCTCAGATTTCCCCTAGATACCTAAATGAGCAGGCACAAGCCATTACACACTTTGAGGATATGAAAAGGCTACTTGTGAATGAAGGTGTGCATGCATGCATGGGGAGATGGAACACCTTACCACACAGTCTGCAGGTCAAGGAATATCATTCACCCATGAGGTTGAAGGAGGCATTAAGAAGGGTGCCAATGTACAAGCGATCCATGCAGAGGCTGAAGGTCAACTGGGTTGGCCTCAAGCTGAGTCCCCCACTGTTTTTAGGCATGTTGGAAGGTAGAAGAGAAGAAGAAGAGGAGGAGCAGTGGGAAGAGACAGAAAGGAAGGTAGGATTCTATGACAAAGAAGAGCATACCACATCAGAAGTCTGGGATGCTAAGGAGGCCACCAAGACCATAAAATATGAGGAGATGGACTAAGTTGCTCAGAGGATGAGCAACACCTTCAGTACGGGGTTGATGATGAGCCTCGTAAATGGGTAATTATATGGGCTCATTTTACCTCCTAACCTAGTCAAATAAACCATTCTCTTAGCTTATTGTATGATTTTCTGATTATATTTATGCTTATGGAGTGAGTTGCGTTAGTTATGATTCCATGTGCTCTAACATGTGTTTGATGCAGATTATTGATGTATTTCGAGGTCAAATTCAAGGATCCAGTGGACAAATGGCAGCAATAACTCGAAGTGGACAAAGGAGAGGACTCATAGGATGGAATCACCCTCATTTATTACTCCTTACATTGAATTCCCCTTCATTCAGCTCGGAGTACAAGCAGCCGAATCATGCACTAGAAGGTAGTTGAGAAAGTGGAGGATGACTAATGATTATCTTGAGTTTTGGGAGCCAAGCCTACCTGATTTTAAGGAAGATACTGCTAGCTTCATTTGTATAAGTAGAGAGGCCTAGGACCTCACTAGGGTGGGATTTTTTTTGGATTTTTTCTTATGTAAACTCTGCTCCAACTTCGAGCTTATTATTTTGTGACAGTTTCATGTAATATTGTTATTGTTTTGATAATAGAGAGGGAATCCTATTTGAGATAGCACTGAGCTACATCAAAGGGTTGAAGCTCTTAGGTTAGGGCCCAATCCAAGAATCCAAGCTCCTCTTTACTTGTATTTGTATGTTTTATTTCAGTTTGTAGATTAGGTTGCTGATTAGATGTATTTCTTTTATGGTTAAGAATAGGTTGCTTTTGATGATTCAATAGTTTGCTTCCATTTGTGATTTCCATAGTAGGTTAAGTAGAGATAAAGAGAAGATTAGAAATGCTAGCAACAATGCCTTAGCCTCTCTTCCTCCCTTTGGGACCATGATTTGAGTCAAAGGCCCTCTTGTTGCCCCAAAAACACAGATTTTCCTCCTTCACAAGACTTCTAGTGTTTGCAGCTTTTTAGTAGGTTAATAGTCTAGCTTTGCTTTGCTTCAGATCTTCTTCATCATGCTCATTTATTTATTTTCAATAACCTTATTTCATGCTTTCCTTTCTTGCAACATTTCTCAGCATTTCCTTTCATAGATCATAGTTTAGACCATTTTTATGCAAAAATCTATTTTTCTAGATGCACTCATTTCATTGCTTGTTTGATTTTATTGGTTGATTATCAATCCCTTTATAGCAGATCTCTTCTAGTAGTAGGCTAACCTATCATCCATCCCATCCTCCATATGACCCATGCCCTACAGGTCACCCAAACGTCACCTCAATTCTGCCTTAGTTTCCTGCATTTTCCATGGAACTTCTTCCTCTCTCCTTGAGCAAACCCAATCATCTTCCTCTCTCCTGGTGATTCTTGGTAGACACTAGGTGCCATAACACCTCATTCTAGCCTTCATACACCTTTTCCGCCCACTCTCACACCCTCAAAATAGTGAAAACTGCTCTCGGCCTCCCCCTATAGGCCTCCTGTAGTTTCCCTGTTTTCCTCTTGTAGATTTCTTGTGTCCTCATGTAGATTTTCTTGTAGGCTTTCTTTTGAAGGCCGAGTGTGGGAAAAGCCTCCAGAAGGCCACCCCAGGACCTATCCACACCATCCTACATCCTCTTAAGTCCCAAAACCGCCCCTCAACACCACCTATTCGCTGCCACATTCACACACAATAAATTATATGCATGTCAATTTCACATAAAAATATAGAAAAGTCCAAAAATATGTCTTTTGCTTATTTATTTCCAAAAATAGCATACTTAGATGTTTTTTACTTCCTTGAATAGGTAATGGCATTCCTTTCATGGTTTCAATAGCACTTTCTGCAAAAGTAGAATTAGTTGGTTAATTAAGGTTCACTAGGTTCGCTTTACATTTCAGTCTTTCTCCTTTCTGCAGTTAGAATAGAATCTATATTTCTTTCTCTTTCATCACATATAGAGCTTCTTCTGGAATCCATAGAAGTTGGCTCGAGCTCCTAGTGATCTTGCGCCAACTGACCAAGTGACAACCGCATATAGCACCGACACTTCCAAGGTTGTTACAAACTAACAGGTTGATAATATTAAAGTAGGCAGCCCAGGAGTTGCAGCATTATTGCTGCAATAATGGTGCTCACAAATTATGGACACATAGATCAAGAACACTCGCCAACATAGGATCCATATATATCAGGTTGTCAAAGGAGACCAACTCCTTCACCAAGGAAAGTGGATCACCAAGGACCAAGTTCAACAAAAAATTTTCCACCTCCTAAAGGCTCTGGATGCAATGGGGACCATTTCTTCCTTAAGTGGGAGGATTGATCTAGGTGGATATTGGTGGCCACCCACCTATTCCACCTAGACCTCCAGTCGATTTCATCTATTTCCTTGTTTATTTCAGCAATTACTATTTTTAGCATTCTTTCGAGTCCTAAACTTCCAAAGCTATTTTGACCCCCTAAACGACATCTTTTTGATGTTTAAAACAGGTCACCTGCCACAACTCCTGGGCTACCAACTTTATTTATCAACCTGAGGTTCATACAAACTTGAAGGTGACAGTGCTATATGCACAAGTAAAAGTGAAGGTCCTATCTATTGTCACTGTTCATCCAGCAAGAGACCCCAGGGATTCTAAGCTAGACTTCTATAGAGTCCGAAGAAGCTTGATTCTTTGATGGAAGAAGAGAAAATATATTCTAAGAGAGCTACCCTACTGCAGTAATGAGGAAGAAAACATGTAATGCTAAATCACACCATATCCTAATTAACCATTTAAATAGCTATGCTAAGCATAATTGCTAAATCAACACTAACCTAATGCTGCTATCTAAGCTACAAAAGTAAAGAGCATCAAACCATACTAAGGTGTAAGTAAGAAAACTAAACTAAATCTGTTTTCACTTTTTTTGGTTTTTTAGGCAAAATCAAGTATGCAAATTAATTGTTCTCGTGGATGTGACAGGTGGATGGAAGGTGATTGAGGATGGCTAAAAGGCTTATGGAGTGGTTGGATGGTGTGGAAGGGTCCTAGGAGGATTTTTGTGACTTCCTACAGGTTCCCCATTAATTCAGCCTCAAAACAGGTCATTTTAGGAAAACCTACAGGATGTACTAGAAACCTACAGGATCATCTTATACGAATTACAGGAAACCTACAGGATATAGCCGAGAGCTAATTTTGAGGTGTTGGGAAGCTTGTAAAAGATTTGTGATGAGTGGGATGGGGTGTTAGAAGGTCTAGGAACACTTAAGAGTCAATATCCAAGATAAGAGATGGCTAGATTCGCTCAATGTATCTAGGAGAATTTCAATTAAAAAAGACAAAAAAACTAGTGAGGGTGATGGTGGAACAAGAGATGGCTAGGGTGGATGAAGTGGAAGGTGGCTGCTGGTGATGAAGTCTGGTCTCCTCCTGAAGTACCTTATTTTCTTAAAACATGTGTGTTTTCCAAGAACTAATAAACAAGATACATTTTCATAAAATAGAAAAGCATGAGTTAATTTCCTATATTATGCATGAAGAAAGTGTTGAAGGGAATGAAATCATGAGTGAGATATTATTCCAGAAATGGAGATGGAAAAAGATAATAATGAAATGAACCAAATACTGAATCAAAGACAACAAACTCCAAAGCTCATGTAAGAACTAGAAATTTGTGGTTTTGGGGCTACTGAAGGGTCTCTTCCTCAAGTCATGGTCCCAGAGGGAGGAAGTGAGTGCGAGACACCTACTGAAAACCTTATGGTGATCCTTTTTCTCCTTCCTAACCTGCTAATTGAAAGAAGGCACAAATAGAAGCAAACTAACATACAACCAATCTAATCTACACTGTTGTAATGGAAATGCAGGTACTAAGCAAATGAACAACTAATTCTTTCCACGACTAGCCCATGTAGTGAACTGGGGGGTTTGAGGGGGCCAGATAGCCCCACTTTATGGCGTATGGGGTAGCGCCCCAGGAAAAGTTTTTTTCAACCGTATGTTAGGTTGGGCGGACCTACCTAGGGATTGTGCATGATTTTCGCACATGGTTTTGGACGTGATGGTTTTCATTCCATGGTTTTAGATGCAATGGTTTTCGATCAATCATATTGGATGCTTCAGCATATATAAATATGTATTGTAACATTGAAAGGAACATAATGAAAAACCAAGCTGGTAGTCCCAATTTTGGGATATAGGGGAAAATTTTTGTGTATATGTGTTTTATGTGTTATGCTCTCGCATTGTTTATTTTCTGTGTTTTAGAATTCGTATGCAAGTAATTTAAGTACGGGGTTAAAACCTACATTTGGTATCAGAGCTGTTTTGTCTTCAAGAGGACGCCTTTGTTGCTGAGGGGTTTCACTCGGGCCTATGTTGTATGGGAATAGTGTCCACTCAAATGCTGCTATTCCCACTAAGATGGGTGGCTATCTTAGAAACAAACAATCAAAGTCTACTATTGATTCCTTTTATGAAAATAGATGAGAGGAGAACCAAGAGGGCCAACCTGAGTCTTGCGCTCGATTTCCTCTCCTTCTTGATAGAGCTTTCCCACTTCTTCTTTGTCTGCCCAGCTTCAAAAGGACTTGTGGAATCACAACAACATACTACTATGCAAGAAACAAGGAACTAAATTCATAAATAATGTAGGATCAGATGTGCATTAACCATATACATGCACATATAAACAAATACACAAGAATATGGAAGGAAACAAGAATAGCTTTATTCAGATGAAAAGTAGCAAGAATATTACAACCATGTGCTCTGACCCAACATCATCCTCCAGCCAAGAAGCCCTTCTTCACCTCAAGCAAAGCTAGATCACCCAACACTGATAATGTACACCAGAATACCAACAACACTTCTCTATAAGATACAAAATTCCAGCCCCCTGGATCTCTGTGATGAGGGATCCATGTATAGATGATTACAGAGAGGTGAGTCATCTTTTGGGATCTTGATTAGTGTCTTCTCTATGATAGTTCCTGCTTCCACTTGGAGAATGATGATCTCTTACTCATCCCTGGTCGAAAATGGAGTGGCAAGTGTCAAAGGGGAAGCTTTTGGAAGATTCCATGATCTCCCACCTCGCATTTTTGTCCCTGCCATTTGTCCATTCCCGACCATCGCACTCTATAGAGGAGCAAATCAGTATGCATCGTACCCTGTACTTTGGGATGGTGATATGCATCGCACCCTCTGCATTGAGCTTTCAGTATGGTCCAGTTTTGACCATTTATGAGCAGTTTTCACTAGATAACTTCTGGGAGATGATGTTATCACTTGACCTTGTTCCTTTAGGCAGTGAAGCAACACATTTAGGGACTTAGGAGCTCTCAGTTTATGGACATTTATGATTGGGGTTGAAGTGCCCAAAAATGTCTATAATAGTTGCCCCCTAAAGTATGAGGTCGTTAGTCTTTTTGATGTCAGGTGAAATGCTTTACTATGAGGATCTGAAGTTTTTCCGAGCTGGAAGGTGACCTGTAATAAGATACAATGCAATAAATTATTTTGACAACATTTTTCATGATCTAGCTGAGGCTGGCATTCCCATGCTCAGCCTTACAAATTCATTTCCATGTACATAGGACAGAGAATCGTCTGTGTGACACACTGATGATATGGACACATCATTCTTTGGTTTGGATGATCATCTGTTCGGCAATGATGTACAATGGATGTTTTTATATTCCTAAATCTATCGCAGCCTGGATGGATGAAACTAGATCCGGGGTCTTCAAAACTCGTTCAATCTTCACTCGGAGTACAAGTCGATCCATTTGAAAAATGTTCTAGAGTCGAACATGGAAAGACATCGCCTGATTACCAGCCAATGATGTAAGCTGTTAACAGGCGCGAGAGGAATCACCAATAATGAAAATGACCCTCAAGGTACTACAGTACAATTCACGTGGTGTGAAAAGGGACTTGGCATTGAAAACCATGTAAAATCTCTCGGTCGAAGGCCATTAATGTAAACCTGTCGTCGATAGTGAGAAACTTGCCATTTAGGCATGCAATATTCAAATTACTGAAAGGGTTGTTCCTAAGTCAACTTCTTGGATAATGAGTTGATGTCGAAAAGAAGCAACCCGTCGCAAGAGGGCCTTAATGAATCCCTCATCAACGACATGGAACGAAGCAAATGATTTTGGAGGTGAAAACAAACTGATGATACAGGGTTCAGGGTGGCAGTCATGAAGGAATGAAGCATGAATGTATTGCAGTGGGTGAGATATAGGTGAATTGTCTGAATGACTTCCCTTGAACATATTAGTGAAACTGACGATGGATTGGTAACGTTTACCCCAAATATGGATGGTGTGATGGACCAATGGTGATGACCAGTGAACGAAAAAACCCAACCTGGCATGGATGTGGAAGGAAAGTGTCATGTTCAAGAGCGACTTGCTGCCAATAAATTTTCTTCTTGTTTTCTTCCCAATTTTCCCCGTTCATTGCTGACTAGTACCTCTTTATTTTTGTCAAGCTTGAGGACGATAACAAATGCTTGTTCTATATTCCGCCCTTCGGGCGAACATGTCGCTATATTTTAGTGATTCTAGCGACAGTGAAACTCGTTCTCGTCCATTTGGATGAGTTTGTCGCTATTCGGTTCTAACGAGTTTAATGACAAAGATAACTCGGTCCCTTTCAATTTTAGAGAGTCTGAAAGAAATGGAAAGAAGAATCCAAAGATTCTTTTTCGTTGTATAATCCCTTAAGTTCGAAAAAGCATAAAATAATACGAAAGGGATGAATTTTCGATAGTTTTAATGAGCCGAACAAGACAAGCGCTTGATCTTTTTGTGTAATAATCCCTTAGGTCCAAAAAGATTAAAATCTAGAGGAGGGATAACACTTCTGACGCCTTTTAACGAGCTGGAGAGGCCAATCGCTTGACAATCTTTTCATATTTTACGAGTCAGGTGAAAAGAGCTTAAAGAGGACTCATTTTTGAGGAACGAGTGATGGTTTCGGGTAGCAGTTGATTCCAGGTAAGATTTGGAATTTTCTAATCATGGCAGTGTCACAAGGATGGCTAGTAGAATCACTCTTCACAGATGTTCCTCGAAGGGGTAAACAATCATATGGGGGTGAATGATCGGCTAAAAACATAGTGGAGGTGATGGCGAGAACACGACCAAGGATCAAAAGCTGGCGATAAGGCATTCACAATGGTTATTTATTGGTTCATTTTTTAATGAGCTTAAACGCTGGGAGAAACATTTTCTCATGACTTATGTTTATTTTTTAACGAGATTGAACTATGTGCTAAAACTGCTCATGGAGAGTTTATTTTTTAACAAGCTTGAACTCTGCGACAACATTGCTCGCCAGTCGTATGATAAGAAATGTCCCATTTGAGATGCTATTTTGAAGTGGCTTACATCTCTCAAGCTTTGCCATGGATCCTTTCTTTATGCAAGTTAGGAAACGACTAGCCTTATGAGTTTAAAGGGTTAGAGGTCCTAAAATTTTAAAAAATAAATAGCCGCTCTTTGCCTGCATGTGGAAAGGTTTGCATGCCCCCAGGTATATGCAAAAATTGCTAGGTTACCATGAAAGTTCTATCCGCATAGTAGATAGAAAGCTCCCTTGGCGATGCCTACCAAGATAGGCAGAGGGGAGTGGCGTAGAGATACTCCACTCACATAACTTTAACAAAGGTATCTTATTCTATTTTGTTCCCATTTTCCTGTGAGGATGGGTTCGCCAGACTAGTCATATATCCCTCGGGGAAATCCACTCTATACCGAAGGTTTTCCTGTTGAAACAGACCAGGGTGCATGCCCTCGGGTTTCAGTCACATCTTCCTGAATCACTCGTGCTCATTAGGTGGACGGACTGGAGACCGATGAGACATTTCTTGCATGAAAAGACCATTTAGGGATGGCATTTGACTATTTGCGATGTGTGAACCGGGGAACGACATTTGGTCTACGAGATTGACCATTCTTCCTTCGTGCAGAAAGCACATTACTCTAAAGAGTGAGGAGATGATGGCTCCCATGCAATAAATATAGTCGTGTCCAAGGAGTAGATTATAATCTAAAGGTCCTTGAACTACCATAACGTTCATGTGAAAAGTTTTCCTTCTCAAAGTAATGGGCACATTTGGAAGGATCCCTAAAGGTCGAATGATTCCCTTGTCGAAACCTGTTAGATTTCTCATTCCAGGCAAAAGCGATGGTGAACCAAGTGCTTTCCAAGTAGTTGAGGAAAGGATACTCACAGAAGCACCTTCATTAATGATGGTACCAGCCATAACCATTTTGTAAGCTTGTATAATGATTCTGAATGGTACACTAGCTGGTAAACGGGGTCTCCCTAGTAGATTCCTGTCGAAGGAAACAATTACATTGCTTGGTGGTGGGACCGAATAGACGGCTGGATATGACTCTGATGAACTTCCTTCCTATGGTAAAGGAATGGGAGGACTGACCCCAAGCTCATCGGAGTCTGTGTTGATGAAAAGAATTTGAACGGTGTCGTTCTCTTTCTCTTCAGTGACAGTATCATTCGAAGATGAACACTCTGAAGGCAAGAGCGGGTCAACTACCATATCGACCCTTTGACTTTCGTCTGGTATGGATTCAGAGGGTTCATTTTCAAAGATAGGTGCTTTGGCTAACCGCAATGATGGGCCAACCGGATTTTTAACTAGTGGAGGGCTTCGCAAGAGTTTTTGATATCCAGGAGGAAGTCTTAGTGGTGAAACCAAACAATTATCCAAAACTCTTTTAGCCTCTTCAAGGAAGGGACAACGGTGGACGGCGTGATCGCCTTCTCACAACTTACAAGGAAGTTTAGGGTTCCTTCTTTGTCCATGTGCTTCACTTTCACTGGTTGATGGTGAGAATTCAACATGATCGCCAGAGGTTGATGCTACCAGATTGTGCAAACGAGGAGACCAATCCCCTAAGATCCAAGGGATGCAGGGACAATCTCAGTGATAGTGGTCCCATTGCAAATGACACAAGGAGATTTAGGTTTTGACTGTGCGGTGTGTGAATTTTCGCTAGACGGTACCTGGTTGCTCCCTTTCGATTTTGGTTCCTTTTTCTTCTTTTCCTTTTTCTCTTTATGCTTCCTCTTCTTCTCAGTTACTTGATTTTTGGCCTTATCGGCTTTATCAAGTGAAGAGGAAGGAGGAGAGGGAGAATCAGATGAGGTAGAAGGTTGGGAGGCAACTGTAGTGTCATCTAGTTGCTCATTAGACTATTCAGGAATTATGAGATTCTGAACGACAGAGGTAGAGATGAGCCAGACGGGCAAACCAATTGTCAATCCTAGTAGTGACAAAGTGGTCATATGGGGTGGAAAAACATCTCCCCAAGAGGAGAAGGGACTAGGATTTCCTTCACGCGGAAACCCTTGGTTGGTAGACTCCATTTTCTCAACCTGAAGATCAACGGGGGAATTTGTGACGTTATTCTAATTAAAATAAATTTTTACATGCTTGGACACAACTTGTTTTTTCAATTTTAAAGAGTCGAGAGAAAACAAAAGATGACTCTAGTCACCTTCGATTTTTATTGAGCCTGAATTGACAAGTGCTCAGAGGACATTTTCCTTTAAGGAGTCCAAAAAGGAGAAAAATGGACTTCTCTTTAGATCTAGGCAGAGAGGATTACCAAACCAATCGTAAAACTACAGAATACTTTTTATGGTACGGTAGTCAATCTTCCGGAATGCTGTGTTCGGTGCATTATGATTGATAGGGCGGTAGACACGATTTCCTAAGGATAAAGGATGCATCCTATTGTGGTCTCCCAATATATACGCGACGGTACATGGGAGCACAAGTCCATACTAGCACTTGCCGTCTCAGAGTGGAGGAATCACCCAACCAACACTGAAAGCACCAGTTACTAGGTTTTACGACACTGGAATACGTCTCTAGCCTAGACCTCTAGATGTTTTGCATTAAGTTCCAAAGCGTTGTTAGATTCATTGAGTTTATTTTAAGTTGATCTTGCTTAACATTTTTCCTTTCAAGTTCACCACGTGATGTATGTATAATTCCTAAAATCCAATCTAAGATGATAAACAAATGTTTTATCTTCTTTTAGCAATGAAAATCCTAGCTACTAAAGGGAAGAGAGTCAAGCATCTTTCTTCACAGAGCATAGAGCACACACTAAAATTCTCAATCCTAAATCAAGCCAAGAAATCAAAATGCAAATGCACATGAATGTATTTGTTTTCATCTCTCTTAATGTGTGAATGACATTAAGAAATCTATGTGCAAAGCTAAATTACTTTTAAAGTGATAGTACTCAACAAAATTCTTTTCCAAAATGAAGTGAAAGCATGAGAGACACTTTGCGATTTTGAAATGGAAATTGCTTTTTGACACTTTAAAACTAATAATTCAAATCCTATGCAATAGTAACAGTATAATTGACTATACAGAACAATGGAATTGCTTTCTAAAACTGAAAATGATAGCTACGACACTTTCAGATCTAGAGACGACAGTTTGACTATGCTACTTTTGCAAAAGAGAACTAAAAACGACGCACAATACATAAAAATGTTTAAAGTTCTTTACACTAAGGAGGTGGAATAATGCAAGAGAAGGGGGTTTTCATGGAAGTACACTGACTACAGACAACAAAACTCTTGAATAAGATTGAAAAGAGTGAGAAAAATCCATAGTCGGAGGGTGAAGTAAATCCTCCTTGACCATCGCACCTGTTACATAGTGAACTCAGTATGCAGTGCACCTACTGCACTCGGGAAGTGCGATGCATATAGGTTGCCTTTAAGGCAAGGTGCGATGGTAGCAGTGCGAGACTTTGAATGAGATTTCACTCACAGTTTGCAATCTAGATCAGGTGTTTAGGCTGAATAAGTAAAGATCAGTGTATGCAAAACACAAGGGGTGATCTAAGAGGTTACTAAAGCCACCACTCAGGGCAATTAGATTGCTTGCAGATCTATTGTTTACTTCATAAACAAAACACGAAGATTGACTAAAGCAACATTGATCTACTTTGCATTTGTATGACAAATGCAGTTCGAAGGCTAGCTGGCTTGACTTCAGGCTCCATCTGTATGCTTATAAAAGAAACAAGGATAGATAAGCTAACAAGTAATCTAGTCGCTCCCCAGTGGAGTCGCTATTTTGTTATCCGGGAATAGTGTCCACTCGGATGCTGCTATTCCCACTAAGATGGGTGGCTATCTTAGAAACAAACAATCAAAGTCTACTATTGATTCCTTTTATGAAAATAGATGAGAGGAGAACCAAGAGGGCCAAACTGAGTCTTGCGCTTGATTTCCTCTCCTTCTTGATAGAGTTTCGCCGCTTCTCCTTTGTTTGCCCAGCTTCAAAAGGGCCTGTGGAATCACAACAACATACTACTATGCAAGAAACGAGGATCTAAATTCATAAATAATACAGGATCAGAGATGTATTAACCATATACATGCATATATAAACAAGTACACAAGAATATGGAAGGAAACAAGAATAGCTTTATTCAGATGAAAAGTAGCAAGAAGATTACAACCATGTGCTCTGACCCAGCATCATCCTCCAGCTAAGAAGCCCTTCTTCACCTCAAGCAAAGCTAGATCACCCAACACTGTGAATGTACACCAGAATACCAACAACACTTCTCTATAAGATACAAAATTCCAGCCTCTGGATCTCTGTGATGAGGGATCCATATATAGATGATTACAGAGAGGTGAGTCATCTTTTGGGATCTTGATTAGTGTCTTCTCTCTGATAGTTCCTGCTTCCACTTGGAGAATGATGATCTCTTACTCATCCCTGGTTGAAAATGGAGAGGCAAGTGTCAGAGGGGAAGCTTCTGGAAGATTCCATGATCTTCCACCTCGCATTTTTGTCCCTGCCATTTGTCCATTCCCGACCATTGCACCCTACAGAGGAGCAAACCAGTACACATCACACCCTGTACATTGGGAAGGTGATATGCATTGCACCCTCTGCATTGAGCTTTCAATATGGTCCAGTTTTGACCATTTATGAGTAGCTCTCAGTGGAGAACTTCTGGGAGATGATGTAATCAGTTGACCTTGTTCCTTTAGGCAGTGAAGCAACACTTTTAGGGACTTAAGAGCCCTCAGTTTATGGACATTTGTGATTGGGGTTGAAGTGCCCAAAAATGTCTATAACAGATGGGAAAGGGATATATTTCTCAACTTCCACTTCTGATATAGCAAAACTATGTGTCCATCTCTCAAGGGGAAAATCTAAAACTGGAAAAGGGCCTAGAGATATTTCTCTTATTAGAACAAACAAATCTGCAACTGGATCAGTAAGTAGGGCTGAGATTGGCAATATGCTTGATGAGTTCAAAATTTACATTCTAGGGAGCCTTAGTGAACAACTAGACACCCTTAAAATACAAAACAAGTAGAAAGCAGAAACTGATGCTGTAGCCATCTTTTGTCCAAAATGTAGGAAGAAACATGCTCTAAGGGAATGCCTCTTGGATGCAAAAGTTGTAGAACATGTATAATTTGCTCAGAAAATCATGAGACCAAGGATTTTCCTTCAATTCTTGGGCTCAAATCTGTCTTTCAAGAAGATCCAATTCGGTAGAATCTCTCTGTTTTGTTTCAAGAAGACCTTGGCAGGGGCAACAAAATCAAGGGTTTAACAACCCCATGAACTTTCATCCCCCACCAAATTGGAACCCTTGGCAACAACCATGGCCCCAACCTCAAAATCCATATCAATCATGGGCACAAGGAATGCAAAACCCTTATGGGCGATTTGCTCAATTTTATCAATATCCTCCATCTTTTAAAAATCAACAAGCTTCACAACTTCCAAATCAAAGTCCACAACTTTCACTGCCATTTCCTCAACAACAACCTCCTCAACAAAATCCAAATCCTCAACTCATGCTTCCGTTTCAACAAAAGACAAATCAACTACCCTCTTAGCCATTTCCAAATCCTAACAATAAAAATCCTTATAAATCTTATATGATAGAAGGACAACAATTTCCTACCTATATGATTGTTCCTCTCAATGATTTACAACTCAGATCTGGTAGAGTTTTAGAAAAACCTTCTATAGATGTCCAAGAGAAAGATACCTCTAAGGAGGACTCTCTTAAAGTCAATAAAGGTTCTGAGGGAGAATCTCTTCAAAACCCAAATACTCAAAAGGATAAAGAAAAGTCAACCCCCACAACTCCTATAGTTGAGCAACCTGCATCTTCATCCACACCTCCTTTCCCTGAAAGATTACAAATTGATAAAGGGGTGGAGAAACAAATCTTGTTGCCTAACTATGATTTTCTAGATGAATTAAAGAATGTATGTATCAAGATTCCCTTGCTACAAGCCATTAGAGAGATTCCTATTCTAGCAAAAACAATAAAGGAGTTGAGTCTCAAAAGACCAAGAAAGGAAACCAAGAGATACAAGAAGAATCCACCTGGTAGGAAAAATTGCAGATATCATGATGGGAAAAATTACCATGCATAAGTATGTAGATCCAAGTAGTCCAATTGTCAAGACACATATAAATGGGATTGAAATTCCAAACACTTTGATTGACCTAGGGACTGCTATCAACATTATGAGTAGACAGACTATGGAACAGCGAAAACTTCCTAATCTTCTTTTCACACCTACTTTACTGCAACTTGCAGATCGATCAATTATAAAACCAGATGGTGTATTAGAAGATATTTCAGTCTCCTTAGATTCTTGGGAATATCCAGTAGATTTTATGATTTTGACTCCCAAGAGTAATCTAGGAGGGCACCCACTTATCTTAGGAAGACCTTGGCTAGCCACAGCTGATGCATTCATTAATTGTAGATCTGGGGATATGTACATTTCTAATGGTAATTTGACAAAAAAATTCAATTTGTATCCTCCAGCAAAAGCAATAACAGAAGTAGGAGACAATGAATGGGTTGATGATGAGGACACTATACAACCTGTCTTTACCATTTCTGAAATCAATGAGGATAGTCAAATTCTGAACACATTAGAAAATTTTGAGACATCTTCAGAATATGACCCCACACAATTTCAGTTGGATTCTGACATTGAATATTTATCAAGACAAATGTCTCTTTACTCTATGGAATAGTTTGGTAGTTTTTCCAGGGAAAACATTGAATATCAACAAAAAATTGGAAAAGTCACAACAGGGAGAACTAACCAAAATCTTGCAAAAACATTCTACTGCATTTGCATGGGAGTATACACATATGAAAGTTATTGATCCCAAGACTTGCATCCATCATATCTATATTGAGGAAAACAATAGACCAATCAGACAACCTCAAAGAAAGATGAATCAAAATCTTAGGGAGATAGTGAAAGAAGAGCTCCAGAAACTACTCAATATAAACTTCATTTATCCAATTTCAGATAGCCAATGGGTTTCTCCTTTGGTTATAGTACCTAAAAAGAATGTTAAATGGAGGGTATGCATTGATTACAGGGAATTGAATAAAGCAACTTTGAAGGATCATTTCCCTTTGCCTTTTATCGATCAAGTATTAGATACATTAACAGGAAAAAAGTACTTTTCATTTTTGGATGGTTTTAGTGGTTATAACCAAATTCAGGTAGCACCTGAGGATCAAGATAAGACCACATTTACCTTTCCATGGGGGACTTTTGCCTATCGAGTGCTTCCCTTTGGGTTATGTAATGCACCCGCAACATTCCAAAGGGCAATACTAGGAATTTTTTCTGATCTAATTCATGATTGTGTAGAGGTTTATATGGATGACTTTACAGTTTATGGTGACTCATTTGAAGAAGCATTAGAAAATATGGAAAAAGTACTTGTATGATGTAAAGAAACAAACCTTTCATTAAGCCATGAAAAATGCTTTATGATGTTTACTGAAGGTATTGTTTTAGGACATCATATTTCAGGGGATGGGATTAAAGTTGATAGATCGAAAGTCAAAGTCATCTCCAAGTTGCCTATTCCAAATTTTCCAAGAGATTTTAGAAGTTTTCTAGGATTTACTGGATACTATAGAAGATTTATAGAAAACTTCACTAAAATAGCATCTCCACTCTTCAAACTGCTTACAAGAGACTATGAATTCAAATGGGATCCTGATTGTCAAGCAGCCTTTGAAACTTTGAAAACAAGAATATCTGAAGCACCTATCTTGAGAGGACCAAATTGGAAACTCCCTTTCCATATTTCTACATATGCTTCAGATACAACTCTAGGAGCTATGTTGGGTCAAAAAGATTTAGTCCCTTATGCCATTTACTATACCAGTAAAAATTTGACTCCCACTGAGTTGAACTATACTATAACTGAAAAAGAATTCTTAGCTGTTGTTCATGCAATCAATAAGTTCAGACATTATATAACAGGCTATGAAGCTTTTATTCATACTGATCATTCTGCAATTAGATATTTAATGAACAAACCTGTTACTAATGGCAGAGTTACAAGATGGCTCCTACTTTTACAGGAATTCAATATTACTGTGTTGGATAGACCAAGGAAACAAAATACAGTAGTTGATTTCTTGTCTAGGATTCAGAATACTAAAGAAGATTCTCATGTAGAGGATAAGTTTCCTGATGAATATTTATTTGCAGTAACTACTAAAACCCCTTGGTATGCAAATATTGCTAACTATTTGGTTACAGGGAAACTACCTCCACATCTATTTCCTAGTGAAAGAAGAAAAATTATTTAGGAGAGTTCAAAATATTCATGGATTTCTAATGAATTATTTAGAACAGGGCTAGATCTTGTGATCAGGAGATGTGTTAGGGAAGATGAAATGCCTGACATCCTCAAGGCATGTCATGATGAACCCTGCGGCGGACACTTTGCTGACAAAAGGACAGCCTATAAAATCCTTTCTTTGGGATGTTTTTGGCCTTCCCTCTTTAAAGATGCAAAACAATATGTCAAAAGGTGCGACAACTACCAAAGAGTAGGGAAACCTACCCTTTCAAATGAAATGCCTTTGCAACCACAAGTACTCATCGAACCCTTTGAAAAATGGGCTTTAGATTTCATTGGACCTATTAATCCGCCATCTAAGCAAAAGAAGTATATATTGGTATGTACTGATTATGACACTAAATGGGTAGAAGCCAAAGCGTTAGTTTCTCCTACTGAAAATTTAGTTGTTAATTTTCTTTATGAGGATATTTTTACTCGCTTTGGTGTTCCAAGAGAGATTGTGACAGATCAGGGAAGTCAATTTACATCCAACTTGGTGGAGAAGCTGATGGAAGAATACAAAATCAAGCATAGAAGATCTACTCCTTACCATCCGCAAGAAAATGGTCAAGTGGAATCTACAAACAAAGTTCTCGAAAGTATCATCACCAAAACTTTTCATCTACACATAAGAGATTGGGTAGAAAGGCTTCCTGAAGCCTTGCGAGCCTACAAAACTACATGGAGAAATACAACAGGACATTCTCCCTATGAACTTGTTTATGGGAAAGAAGTCCTGCTCCCCATTGAGTTCCAAGTCAAAACTTTCAAGACGGCAGTTCAATTGGGGATGGATCTATCAGAAGCCCAAAAGCATAGAATGGAGTAGTTGAATGAGCTAGATGAGATCAGACAAGAGGCAATCCTAAGAACTGATCTAGTTCAATATCGAAGAGCTAAATGGCATGACAAATACATCAAAGAGAAAAAATTTCAAGAAGGAGACTAGGCATTGCTATTTGATTCCAAGTTTAAAGACTTTAAAGGCAAATTTCAGACTCATTGGCTTGGGCCATATGAGATTGACAAAGTCTTTAGCAATGGAGCGGTAAGAATCAAAACCATTGATGAACAACAAACTTCTCTTATTGTGAATGGCCACCGATTAAAGATCTATCATAAGCCACTCTCAAAAGAGGAATTTGTCAAAATCTTTCAAGATAGTTCTGCAATAAGGCTGGTGAAGAAGAATCCTTCTTCTCCACCAACCTAGCTTTTGTTCTTTTCTTTTCTAAAAAAAATAAATAAATAAAATAAAATGTATAAGCCTAAAAACCAATCACTAATTGGTAGTCTTATACAGAAAACATAGGGTGAAAATCAAGAACTCCTGACACCCTATGTTTTCCAAAAAAAAAAAAAATCTCTCTCTTTCTCATTTTTCATTCCATTCCATTTCATTTCCATCCCACTCCATCTCATTTCTATTCCACACCATTTCACTTCATTCAACTCCATTTCATTCATTCCATTCCACCAATAAAAGTTTTTATGACCATTTTCATTCAGTTAGTCATCATCCAATCAAATGATCGTTGTGGCAGTTTCCACGGTTGGAACCAGTTTCCGCAGCTAGAAGCAGTTTCTGCAGCCATCACTCTGTTTTTCAAAACTAATAGTCATATGTTAGTAAATAATAAAAATAAATTGCAGGTATGACCGAGGACATAGTATGAAGACATGGGGCACCTAAAGGCATCAACAAAAGGCAACTGATCAAAGGTTATGGACAATAAGTGACAAACATTCCAAGGTATGAGCAAAAATTTATTTCAAATGGCATTAAACACATTTTTGCATAGTTATTAAACCATAGCTCCATTATATGAAATGATTGCATTGATAACTCCATAACCATTCCATGATCTCTATACGATTCCCCACAATCCTTGCATTCATTTTTAAATAGCCTCATAATCAAGCCTCCGGTCTTCACTCGTGTTCGACTATACTTTGATATTCCACCTGTAATTATGGAACGTGGTTGATTTGACTACGGCTTCTCTCAACCACACAAAATCCACCACTGTTTCATAAACATGCTTGCATCTACTCTGCAGCCACCCAATTTTAAATACTGTCGAATGCACTTTACTCCCCCTATTGTTCTATTGACCTCACGGTTGCATTTCCACTGTGCTCACATAAATCGAATGTGGTAACGTGGTTGATTTGACTACGGCTTCTCTCAGCCGCACAAAATCCGCCGCTGTTTCATAAACATGCTTGCATCTACTCTGCAGCCACCCAATTTTAAATACTGTCGGATGCACTTTACTCCCCCTACTGTTCTATTGACCTCACGGTTGCATTTCCACTGTGCTCACATAAACCTTCACCCCATTCGGTTCTCTGTTCCACTTCATCCCGTGTACCTATTCTCTGATATCCACTTACAGTCACTGGTCTCCTTCATAAACCCTGTTCATTTCCGCTAATTCAGTCATCTTACCTCCGCTAAACCCTCCTCACGCAGATGAGTTTTAAAGAATAGAAGGAAGGATGGGTCGGTTGTTGAGGGCAGAACCAGGGGGACCCAAATTTATGGAAGGATACCCGCAAGTCAAAGACATATTGAAAAAGGCAAAATGGCTTCGGTTTATTCATTAGGAGTCATTTGTCCGCACTCATTTCAAATTTCAAAAAAGAAAAGGTAAGGGTGAATTGGTCCTGGTCATTTTTATGTCATTTTCATGCATGAGAAACACTTGATGCTTTCCTTAAGGTCGAGTTAACAAGGCCAGGGTGAGCATAGACCAGAATTCTTTCGCAGGATTCAAGCAAGGGAACTCTTCATCCAATTCAAGCGAGGCAACTCTTAAACTAAATAGGGTAGTTTCTTCCAGGTTTCCTTTACAGGGATTTCAAAGAAGAAATGTCTGAAGAGAAGAAGAATCATAGATCAGTCCAGTGT
The DNA here is from genome assembly GCA_000404065.3 of Pinus taeda. Classification (NCBI taxonomy): domain Eukaryota; kingdom Viridiplantae; phylum Streptophyta; class Pinopsida; order Pinales; family Pinaceae; genus Pinus; species Pinus taeda. The sequence continues at coordinate 111,730 of APFE030167746.1, forward strand.
TTGATAACTGAGCTTGAATTCTTAGAGGCTCTCACAAAGGATAAAGAAGTTGAAGAAGCCTTCAAAAAAGTGGGCTGCTGGAGGTTTTGCGAAAAACTACAAGGAGGTCACAACCAAGTAAGCAAGGAATTTGCACTCAATTTCACAGAATTGAATACAAAGGTTGGAGTATTAGAATTACCAATTTCTCTTGAGATCATATCTTTAGTCACAAAGATTACTAGAGGTTAGGAGAGATGGTTTAAGAATTTTAAGTTTGAGATGGCACCCTGCAAGATATTCCCGAAGCCAGAATTTATAGACTCATATTTAACTAAAGCAGTACCCAGGAGTTGTGTCAAAGACTCATTTGCCAAATTACTCTCATGCATACAAAGGTATTTTACCTGTGAAGGAAGATACCACAAGGTGTATTCTTACCATTTCAAGCTCTTATTGCACTTCACTAGAATAATATTTCTAGACCTACCTTTCTATCTGTTTCGAAGCTTAGGCAAGATGTCTGATAAAATACAGTTGAAGAAAGAAGCTTGTGAAACATCATTGTTCCATCATGGCTTAATCAAATTAATTGTCTTGCATGAACTTTAGAAGGTAGATAGAGAATGGTATTTTTTTCTATTTATGTCTGGTTTTAGATTTGAAACAGGACTTAGCCCTAGGGCTAAGGAAATATCATCACCAACAACTAGTCACCAAGAAGAAGCTAGGTCAAGCAGGTTTGTGAAACGAAAAGCTAGAAAGCAAGTTAAGGAACCAATGACACACATTGATTGCTCAATATACTCCTCAATAGTCATAGAAGAAGAAAGTTCAGATGAAGGAAGCAGCAAAAGGACAGTCCATTGGTGAAACAGTCTAGAGAAGGGTAACTAGAAGCCAAATAGCTAAAGAAAAGGGCAAAACAGTGGTCACTAGTGAAAGCCCAGCCTCAAAGGGAAATTTGAATGATCTTCTCTAGGCAATTGACATTGAGGAGTCCCCTTTGGTCCAAGCAGACTTCATTGAATTAGGTGAGAGCAAGTCAAAAAGGAAAAAATCCTCCAAAAAGCTACAATTTGATGATCAGGCTTCAGAAATTGTTTTTAAGCCTAGAAAGCCTGTGACTAGGCAGTCCAAAAGGTTACAAGAGGTAGAGTTGGAGGTAAGTGAGACAGGGGAAATATTAGGGTTCCGTGAAGAGCTCCTAGTTCCAATAGTGCAACCATCACTTATGCACAAAGATGATAGAAACAGAGCAATTGATACTCAAGAAGAAGAAAATGACTATGAGGAAGTCAAAAAGAATTTAAAGTTTGCCAATATGGAGATTGCCCAACTTAAGAAAAGGGCAAGGAAACATGCAATTGAAAAATCCAATTTCAAAAGAATGAAGGCTATATGGGAAGAAAGAGAAGCTTCAAAGCCGGAAGTAGTTAGCAAAGATGCCCAATACTTCACCTGGACTGTCCCTGCAATTAAAGAGGCAAGATACATCAAATGGATTAATGACATGCTTAGAACCAATATCAGAGTGATGAAAAGGAAAATTGAGGACCTGAAGATTCAACTAAGCAAATCTAGAGGACAGCCTCGGCACAAATGAACCAGACAGTAAGTGATGGAGCCTTAGAACTAAGCCTTGCACTACGAAAATAACAGTACATTTCATAACTCATCCAATTTGTCTTCCTTCAGGCAACTTCAAGGAGTTTTGCTTTGGCACAAATGTAAGAGCAGGGTCCTATGATTAATTAAATATGTGTCATGTGACTAAAAGAGATAGTGTGGCCAACAGAAACTTTGAAGAATATCCTTGAAGACCAAAGCAACATTATAGGGGACAGTTGCCTAGTTTTCAAGACAGTCAATGGAGAGGTGATTGAAGGCCAACATGAGGGTTATAGTATCACCAAATTCGAAGTTAAGGAGGAGGAGCAGTTGTCAAAGATTGAATTTATTCCAAAGTCTAGGTTGTTGCTAACATAATAAGGAGTTGTACTCCTAATTGTATTAAGACTCTAGGACTATTAGTTAAGTACCACTTGTAATTAATAGTTTGTTTAAAGTATGAATAGGTGTCAAGTCAAGTAAATCGAATTCCCCTCATGTTGGAGGAAGGAATGCAAGATTGCAATGAAATCTATAAAGAGTAAGAGGTGTAATGCACCAAGGCTTGGAAATTTTCAAAAGAAACAGTCATACTGTGTCATTGTGGAAGGCTATGTTTTTTTATGTTAATACAAAGATTTGGCTTTACTACTCAGGATTCAGAAGAGAGTTAATGTTTGATTTCCCTCATGGTTTCCTCCATTTATTCACTTGCAGTGGTATGAATGCGTGTACTTAGAATTCACTGACAATGCTCAAACTTCCTACATGTGTTTATAGGTTGTGTTCCTTATATTTTTGTTCTGTTTTGTTGATATATTAAAACTCTTGATGCCATGACTTCCATGTTAAGCTAATCTTACTGTGATACTAAAACATATTCTGACTCCATAAGCCCAATGGATGTTTGTTGATTGTGTTCAACCATTTATACCTTTCCACTTGTTTTTTTTATAGAGTTAGCCATCTAATCTTTAATTGAAATCTTTAACCCAGTGAGAGAGCCCTCTAGGGTTGAGGAGGCTAAGCCTCAGCCAAAATTTTGCTTTGAAATAGTTACTGAAAGTCTTCATGATCAACAGCCTATCAGGGTTGGGTTTTGTGATAACAGTATGGTTGCCAATTTGTTATGCAGAATCTACACCTACAAACAAAATTATCTTCCCTAGGCCTGGTGGACTAACCTAGAACAACAAAAAGAAAAAGGGACTAATGTTTTCCTTAAAGTAAATAGATAACTAGATGAATCCTACCTGGAACCTGTCATTGCTTCGCTCCTTCCTTGGCTTGAATGCTCTAACCTTAGGTCAGATCATTACAAGTAGAACCTACACAGTGAGTTAACACAAGCCAATGATTCGCAGAATCTATGTAGCATCATCTAATCACTTTATTCAATAGATCAAGATATTGAAATATATGAAACAATAACATCATATATAGGAAAACAAAGAGATCTTTGCATTAATATAAATGGAGTGATTTACAACCAATAATATGTGTTGATATTATAGAAGAGCTCCTCCAAGTTGACTTATCCTTTCCTTGTCACAAAGTGAACCTATAATCACCCTAATGCATGGAATGATATCTCTCACAATAAAATCATAAGGGTAGAATCACTCTCGAAAATTCGACCCCTTGCCTATGGATGGAAGTAAATATATAGGTGAAGGGGGCTTTGAGATCCACTCTTTATGGTGGGATGAGCTCAAGGGGATGAGCTCAAGGGATAAGGGATGAAAAATCCAAGGTAGGATAGAATAGGATTCGAGACTTTAATCTGAGGAAAATGGTTACAACAGATCCTGGAATCTTCTGGAAGAGGAAGCTTCAAGATTCTTTTTTGTTTTCCCGAATCTCTAGAATCAATGCACCCCCAACACTGAACAACCTATTGATGATCAACATAGGTGCGGAGTAGGGTGACCTAGTAGTCAACATTGGCCAACACGAGACTAAGGTGCATTAGTCCTTCAAATGACTGAAACAAGGTGCTTTCAGGCATAAACTCAAGGATTATAATGAGTTATTCTTAGGGCTTTGTGCGAGGATTATGAAAAGGGGTCAAAGGATGTTTATTGATCTAGTTGAAGGCCTATTGACTAGATGTGACAAAATGGCCTATAACAGTTGTGTAAATCTACAATAACAACGAATGCAAGAATACCAAGTGCAGAGGGCCACAAAGGATGCCAAGGGTTTGTAGAGTGGCATGGGTTGTTGTAGTGGTCTTCGAACCTCCATTTTTCATAATAATGGATGTAGTGAATCCATGTAAAAATTATCCTACAATGGCGAATGAAGATCTAAGGGTGGAAAACCTTGTAACTCTTGTAGGCCAACTATGATACTTACAGTGTATGGCCAAGCAAATGGACTCGTAAGGTGCGAAAAGGAGGTTGGAGGTTGCTGCAAAACTTTGAAATGAAAATATGCTTCAAACCCTTATTTGCATGGAGTTGTATCTTGAATGTGATACCATTGATATGGATCTTAAGGGGAGGCCCTCAAGGTCAGAAAAAATTGAAATGGCAGAAAAAGAGGAGAACACATAGTAAACAAAACCACAAAGATTTTTTTTATTAAAATAAAGAATAATTGTAAATGCTACATTGTGGTGGACAGTATGTCCTTTTAGAAAATGCGACTTGTTACTTATAGCCTTTTTTAGCTACAATACCATAGGCAAATTCCATGGGTGGTTGTTGTAAGGGTCTCTTTAGACCTATGTTTGTCATCATAATTATGTATATGTAAATGTCAATAATCCTTGGTACAGGTGTATGGTAAAGTAAATAGGTGGTTGGGATCAGGTACAACCGCTTCAACCACATAAATCATGTATAGATATACATTAAGATCAATGCAAAACTGGATTGGAATTCCTTTCCCGATAATATATTGTTCTTGTGTGTATTCATATATATTCTAGTTGCTTCTAATGTAGCTTGTTATTGTTGTTTGCTTACAACAGTTGACAATGTTGCCTCCTTCATTTGGATGGGTTACAACAACAACAAACAGAAGTGGTTTGAACTTGCAGAGGAAAATTGAATGTAATGGGATCAAATGCAAACACAAGAAGTTTAAGTTCTTGATAATTCTAAGAAAAATTCTATTGTTGTACATGAAAGTTCATCGATGCTATTATGATTGGAATACAGACTTGTAATATTAAATCCCTAGACCTGCAAAAAAATAGAATGAGATGTTCCTGCTATGTCTTGTAATCCTGAAATCAAGAATTTGCAAAAATAAAGGTCGTGAAGATACTGCTTTGTTGGAATTGAATATTGGCAAAACAAAGTTTGATGCCAAGGTTTTGTCGATTTCTAATTATGTGTTGATCTATTCATTGAATACCCAAAATTGAATATTTTGCTTGCTGATGATCGTGGTGGTTTCCCAATTGTTTCCAACAACATTACTTAATGTATTGGTCAATCAGTTTAATTTTTATAATCATTGTTGAATTTTGTTCCTCTTCGACGCTGGGAGGATCGACTTTGAGATTGGCATGCTCATAGGAATTTTATATACGACAAATATGCTTATTGAAGCTGAGAACTTGCTTAGAATTGGATGGCTTTGACAAGTTTTTATGATGAAACCTTATTCCAACTTCAACTTCTTCTATAAAGTTTTCTTTCTCTTTGTTGTGTAATTCATTGTACTGACGAGAGCCTGGACTAGTTCACTCTTTATATTAGAATTTCCAAGGTCATAGACAATGCTCATGCCATGTGAAACCATCTCTTGTGTGAATTCTTGTAAGCCTCGTTGATGTTACCTGGAACATGAGCAATGACCCATGGTAAGCTTGTTCTTCATCACCAACCCCATTCTCAAACACAATAAATCCTTCGGCCACCGATCCAGTGTGGAGCAGTGAAAATGTTGAAGTGGACTTACTTAGAAGGATAATGTGACATAAACCTCAACATTTTCACCGTACACATGAGCGATGGTCAGTGGCGAACTTCAACAATTGGAGGTCGAACATTTGACTACTGATGTAGCAATGGAACAAAGTGATGAAGAATATTTTATCAATGATGCACGAATTAATTTACAAAATGAGGAGGATATACAGATGCACTGTCATCCTTTCCTTGAGAAGAGGAGGAGAAGGCAAAGATATGAAACACATTTAGACCATGTTGGAGAAAATATTGATGTTGAACAACATGCTTTGTTGTTGTATGTGTAGGACCCAAAGTTGTGGATGGTCAAATGTGCGGTAAGACATGAATGTGAGGGTGTTTTTTGATAGAGTTGTAACATGGATTTACACCAGCCATCACTTTTCGTTGGTGGATAACAACGAAGACTATAAAGGAGTTACAAAGTTTCAATCTTATGGAAAAGGAAGTTTCATAGCAATGTAGCAAATACACTATCAAGAAAATTGATGGATTTTATGGTACGAGTTGATGTTTCTAGGCGATGCATCTATAACAAATTTTCAATGTGAAATCCTTCTGTGTAAAGGGTGATGAATATTGACTTCGTTGCTAGACCTGTATGGAGTCTAATATTAACTTTATTTCGGCCTATCACTTTGCTAACTATATAGGCATTGACTAAAGAGGAAGCCAACATGAATATTATTTTCAATTTCAACTTACTGGTGAACCCAACGCCACCAATGACATTGTTGAAATATTAATTTCAAAATGTTGTATTGCGCGCATTTAATTCAACAAAACCACCAATCTTCCATCGGACCGCTTTTGCTGAGGAAGTGGTATTCTCTCAAACGCACCCGATACAATCACTTTTTGACGTGTGTCCTCTGTACGTTTTGCAAAACAACTTTTTATCGGAGCGTAAACTTCAATAGAAATGGGCCTTTCGATATTGACCAAAGCCGTCCAATTTTTGAGGGCAGATCAATAGTTGATGTACAGCCACAGGCTTGCACTATTTTCACATTGCGTGAAGTTTTGTTTTGACCGTCGTTTACTGCAGTGAAGTAATTAATGGTATTTATGTTGGTTCGTAGATTGTAGGTGAAATGTTTCAATTTTTTTTAATTTTTTTAATTTATTTATTTTTTATTTTTTATTTTTTATTTTTTTTATGCAAGGAAGTATGGATATATATAATATATATAATATATTGGTTCGTAGATTGTAGGTGAAATGTTTCAATTTCAAATTTTTTTTATGCACGGAAGTATGGCAAATTAAATGAAAGGTATGGTCATTTTTGTTAAAAAAATATACGCAATGTAATATGTAAAAAAATATAAAAGCTCGTGTGTCATTTTTTTGTAGTGGTTGTTGTTCGGTGAAAAACAACAAGGGAAATAGCACACATTGTAGCGTGCAAGAAAAACACACACAACAGTGTGAATGTAGTGAGTTGACTATTGTAATGCAAGGAAAGAAACGCACAGCAGTACGAAACAAAAAACCAGAACAGAGCAGCATGAGGGAAATATATGCAGCAACGCATATGTATTTTTTTTGTTGATTGAAATGTAATGTGAAGAATGGATATGTAAGAATTTTTTTATTTACAGCAGTAAATGTAAAAGGGAATTTTTACACAGCAGTGTAAAATTGTTCAGGCAGAGACAGTAATTTTTGTTGAAATGTTCTTGGTGTAATACCTCAGACAGAGGAAGAATATTATTGTAACAACAGTTGTCTTTGATTAATGAATACAAAGCTTTTGTGGGTGTGTGTAATACTCTGTTCTCATAAGATAATTTGTTTATAGCTTCCTTGTGTTAAGATCCTGGAGAAAAACAGAGCATTGTTCTCTGTTCAGGTTATTTGTTTTGGAATTTACCAGAAAATTCCCCACAGTGGTATCAGAGTTGTGTCCAGGCTCTTTGAAGGTGTCAAAGAAGCTGAAGGAAGGAGTTTTTTTTGCTGCAACAACTTCTCCAGTAGAGTGAAGACAATCAAGAAAGGATCCAGGTATTTCTCAAAGTTTTTATGTGTTGTTGTTGAAGACACTCAGTCATTTAAAAAAAACACAGTCAGGTATTTGAATCATAGTTTAGAGTGCTAGAATGGCCAGCACCAGCACTAGCATGGGTATGTTTAAAATCAGCTCCCACAGTTTAATGGAAAAAACTATGACTATTGGGCAATAACCATGAGAGTCTTGTTTGCTTCTCAAGATTTATGGGAATTAGTTGAATATGGGTTTGAAGAACCAGCAGATGAAAATGAGTTTAACAGATTAACTCAAGCAGAGAAAGATCTATTGAAGAGCAATAGGAAGAAGGATTCCAAAGCTCTCGTATTTTTATATCAAGCAGTGCATGAGAGTGTGTTTCCAAGGATAGCAGCAGCCAAGACATCCAAAGAAGCATGGTAAACTCTCAAGACATCCTATCAAGGCATGGAGAAAGTGAAGACAACAAAACTACAGTCGCTGATGAGAGATTTTGAGAATCTTTGCATGAAGGAGTCAAACAATATTGACTCATTCTTCACACATGTGATTGGTCTAGTCACAGAGATAAGGTCTCATGGAGAGATTCTTGAAGAAAGGAGAATTGTGGGGAAACTGTTGAGGATCCTACCCTTAAATTTTGATGTGATTGTCACCATCATAGAAGAGACAAAGGATCTCTCAAACTTTTTAGTTGATGAACCTCATGCATCACTGGTAACACATGAGCAGAGGTTGAGTAGAAATGAAAACTCATCTCTAGAGTAAGCCTTTAAGACCCAAATGTCTTTTGGAAGAGGAAGAGGCAAAAGCCAAAACAAAGGTGGAAGAATCAGTCCAGCAAATGCTCAAGGAAGAGGCAACAATTCAAATCAGAACCAAGGCCAAGGCAGCAGCCAACAAAGTGGACAACATCATGCTCAAGGACAAAGGTATGAAAAATCCAATGTCCAATGTTATTATTGTAAAAAATATGGGCATTATGCAAATGAATGTAGGAAGAAGTAGCATGATATGAGTAATAAATCTAGTGCAAATATCACTAGAGAAAGTATCAGCCAAGATAATGTGCTTTTAGCTTGTAACATGGCTGAAACAAACAGTGATGATATATGGTTTCTAGACTCTGGTTGCAGCAACCATATGACAGGAAACATAGCCTTGTTTTCTAAATTAGATCAAAATGTGAAATCACAAGTCACACTTGGGACTGATAGTAAGATTTTTGTTATGGGAAAAGGAGAAGTTAAAATATTTACAAAAAAATGTGAAAAGAAAACCATAGCAGATGTCTATTATGTTCCTGGAATGAAATGTAACCTCTTGAGTATTGGTCAGCTTGTTCAAAAGGAGTACAATGTTTTCTTTGTGAATGATGTATGCACCATCATGGATAGAGCACCCAGCAAAAGATGTATTGCTGAAGTGAAGATGACAAGGTACAGGATATTCCCTCTCAGAATAAAGGCAGATTTGAAAAATAAAGAAGTAATTGGAGCAGTTACCCAAGAGGCTTTCCAAGTGTACCAAAGGATGAAAATTGGTTGTGGCACTTGAGATTTGGACATCTCAACTTTGGAGGTCTTAACTTGTTGAGTAGAAAAGGAATGGTAAGAGGATTACCATTGATAGAGAAACCGGATAGCCTTTGTGAAGGTTGTATCTTGGGAAAACAACACAGAGAAAGTTTTCCATCAGAAAAAAGCATAAGGGCAAAAGCACCCTTAGAGATTGTTCACTCAGATGTATGTGGACCGATGCAAACTCCATCACTAGCAGGCAACCAATATTTTCTAATATTCATTGATTATTTTACTAGAAAAACTTGGGTTTATTTCATGAAGAACAAAAGTGAAGTGTTTGAAAAATTTCGAAATTTCAAAGCACTTGTAGAAAACCAAAGTGGGCTGCATATCAAAGTTTTAAGGACTGACAGAGGAGGTGGGTATATCTCCAAGGAATTTCTACGTTTTTGTAGAGAAAATGGAATTCATAAACAGTTTACCAAAAGGTACACTCCACAGCAAAATGGAGTTACTGAAAGGAAGAACAGGACAATCATGGATATGGCGAAGAGCATGCTAAAGGCAAAGCATTTGCCAAATGATTATTGGGTTGAAGCTGTACATTGTGCAGCATACATTTTGAATAGGTGTCCTACAAAAACAGTGATGAACAGAGTGTCGGAAGAAGCATGGAGTGGGAGAAAGCAAAGAGTCACCCACATGAAAGATTTTGGATGTGTGGCTTATGCACACATTCCAGATCAGCTAAGGAGGAAGTTGGACAACAAAGGGGAGAAATGTATTTTCATTAGACACAGTGAGGAATCCAAAAGTTACCAGATGTATATCCCATCTACCAAGAAGTTTTTTGTGAGCAGAGATGTTCAGTTCATTGAGGAGGAAGCTTGGGATGGAAGCATAGAGAAAATAGTGAATGTTAAAAACTGTTTGTCTCATGATGAAGATGATGAGGAGATGGCTGAAATACATCCCCAAACAGCAGTGCCAACACAAGGGCAGCAAGAGACACCTTTGAGGAGAAATGAAAGTGCTTCTCCAAGCACACCACAAGGAGGAAATTCAAGTGTATCTTCAAGCACTTGCACACAAAATGAAAGAGGTAAGAAGTTCAAAAATTTAAGTGACATTTATAATGAAGGTATGAACTCTTTATTTGCTTTATATTGTCATGTTGATGACCCTATTCATTTCAAAGAAGCAATTAAGGATAGGAAATGGATAGAAGCTATGGATGAGGAGATCAATGCCATAGAAATAAACAAGACATGGGATTTGGTTGAACTACCAAAAGGTAAAGAAGTCATTGGAGTTAAATGGGTCTACAAGACCAAAAGTAATGTTGAAGGCAAAATAGAAAGACACAAGGCAAGGTTGGTTGTCAAAGGATACAAGCAACAGTATGGCAGATACTATAAGGAAACTTTCGCACCGGTTGCTAGAATGGAAACCGTGAGAGCAGTGTTGTCTATAGCAGCACAAAACAAGTGGAAAGTTTGCCAAATGGACGTGAAGTCAGCATTCCTAAATGGAGTGTTAATGGAAGAGGTTTACATTGAACAACCTCTAGGCTATGAAAAGAAAGGTCAAGAGCACAAAGTGTGTAGATTGAAGAAAGCTCTTTATGGGCTGAAGCAAGCACCAAGAGCGTGGTACAATAGGATAGATTCCTATCTACTGGAAAATCGATTTGAAAAGTGTGAAGGAGAACCCACCCTCTACATCAAATAAAATGATGGTAAATTACTAATTGTTGTGTTATATGTTGATGATGTTATTTTCATAGGTAATGATGATTATCTTATTGAAAATTTCAAAACAGTGATGAAAGAAGAATTTGAAATGACTGACATGGGTCTGCTAAGATACTTCTTAGGAATAGAAGTAGAACAAAATGGAAATGGGATTTTTATCTCACAAGCGAAATATGTTAATGAAGTGTTGGAAAGATTTAATATGCAAGAGAGCAAAGCAGCAATCACTCCCACAGTGATGGGATTAAAACTCAGCAAAGAGGACAACAGCAAGGATTTTGATCCTAGTTTGTACAAGAGCATAGTTGGCAGCCTCATGTATTTGACTGCAACTAGGTCGGATATAATTCATGCTATTAGTTTGATTTCCAGATTCATGGAGAGGCCAAAAGAAGCACATTGGCAGGTAGCAAAAAGGATTCTGAGGTATGTTAAAGGTACTAAAAGGTTTGGCATTTTATATATTACTTCAGAATGTTCAAATTTAATTGGATACAATTACGCTGATAGTGACTGGGCTGGAAGTGTAGATGATCGGAAAAGAACATTCGGTTATGTTTTTCACACGGGTTCAGGAGCCATTTCATGGGCTTCTTAAAAACAACCTATTGTAGCATTGTCTATAACAGAGGCAGAATATGTGGCAACTACAGAAGCAGTGTGTCAAGCAATTTGGATGAGAAGGATGTTAAGGAGCTTATGCCAAGAGCAAGTAAAAGGAACTATGATTTTTTATGAAAATAGCTCAGTTATTGCATTATCCAAGAATTTTGTGTTTCATAAGAGAACGAAACACATTGACACAAAGTTACATTACATCAGGGAATTGGTAAACAATGGAGAAATTGTTTTAAAACACTACAGAACTCAGGAGCAGGTTGCAAATATTCTCACCAAACCATTGGGGTAGAAAAGTTTTGAGTTTTTGAGGAAATGTCTAGGTATGACTGATAACCCAGTAGTTGAAATTTAAGGGGAGCGTTGAAATGGTAATTTCCACTGCAGGTCAAAGCCGCTAGTTTTCCCCGCACCTCCTTTCACCAAATGGTGGTATTCCTTCGAGGGCAGTGAGCATATTCACCGGCTGACACGTGGCGTGAGCAGTTTTCCAAAACATATTTCCCCGACACGTAAAGTTCAGAAAGAAGGGCCATGCGATATCGTCTGACAACTGTCCGATTAAATCAATGGTTGATGTACATGCCTTCTATTTATTACTTGATGTGAAGTGAATTTTCATTAACCGCTAGTTTTGCCAATGAAACAATAAATGAAAAATTTACTACGGTTGGTAAACGTAGGTAAAAGCTTTTAATTTTATTGTTTTTTATTCATGGAGTAGCACAAGTAAAAATGTAATATCATTTTGTTTTTAGTAGTTCGATGAAATGTAAGGGAGCACGCAGTAGCGCGAAGGTAGTATTTTGTTGTTCGTTGAGAAAAAGAAAGGGAATTTGCAGCAACGTGAATGTAATGTTTAGTTGAGAGAATGAAATGTAATGCAAGGTAATACGCAAAATGCAACAGTGCATATGTAGGAAATTTTTACACACAAAAGTGTAAAAACATATACAACAGGGACAGAGTTTCATTTTGTAATGCACAACAGTGCAGGGACTACAGTGTAGCAATTTTTTATTTTTTTTTGGTCTAAGTATCTACAAAGCAGGACGTTTGTGTTTTCGATTTCCCACTTCCATGAGCTCAGAAATTATTTCAGTTTTATTTAGAAGAATCCCTCTGTTAGAGGAAGATCCTTTTTGTAACAATTGGTTTTATTAATGAATACAAGTTTCTCTATGCATATGTGAAACTTTGTTCTTCAGAAAACAATTTTTAGTTTTTTCCTGTGTTAAAACAGAGCATTATTCTCTATTCATTTTTGTTCTAGAATTATCAGAAATTCCCAACATTTTGCAACCTGTAGGAGTGCCCCATAAATAACTAAAGCCATTGATTTCTACATTGCTTCATTTTCTAGAAACCAACCACAGGATCACACGTCTGGTTAAAGTTCGACGAGTTTGTTGCAGTCGCACACCATCAATCTGTCCACGCATCGTTCATTAGATTGGCCTATTATCCTCACCATACATTGATTGAACATTCGTATGCTATCCCCACCAATGTTGTTTGTCTTAGAATTTTTTTCACATTTCCATTGATCTACAATGATTGTCGTAGAATTTTTCACGTCTCTCATTGGTTGTAAACCATTTTTAATGCTTATTTAACCATCAATTCACATTCGTCAAAACATTAACCAATGAAGTTTTTTAAAATCGGATGGATTTTATTAAATATTGTGAAGGTCGTGCCATGGGTATTTTTCAATTTCTTTCAAACAGTTATATATATTTTACAGTTCATCCGAATTATTCAAAATCTTTTTTATTTCAGTCAAAATGAAATCCACAATTTCTTTGGTTGGAGTTATACTTTCTAGGAAATAAAATTACCCAGAATGGATATCAAAACTCGGGAGTCCATTAATATTTAATGATTTGTGGCAAGATGTTTGCCCAAGAAAGAAAGATACAAAATATAAAGAAATTGCCCCAGAATCGTCATGTTGGAAGATGTTTTTAAACATTCATGTTGCCTTTTAAACTGTCAATGTCACCTTTTATTCCTGCGTTTAAATTTTTCTTCAAACTTTCTATGTCCCTTTTTACTTTTTCTTGTAAACCATCCATGTCCTCTTTTAAACCATCCATCTTAAAATTCTTCATTGCTTCTAATTCATTTTTTGTTACTCTTTGTGAGACCAAAATTTGTTTCACTTGGTCTCGTAATTTTAGCATATCATGTTGCATTTCTTCCTCTTCTTCATGTGTTATAGAAGATATTTTTATTGGCTTACTTGGTGTATCCATTTTTTTTTCAAGGCATATTAGAACGAAATAATGATATCTATGCTTCAATATGCCCTTTGAATCACTTCAAATTGATTTTTCAAACAAAAATTATGCAATTTTAAAAAAATGTACACACATTTTTCTTTCTTTTAAGAGCTCAATCTTGAAATTGTTCGATATCTATAATTTTACCCTCCCATGGTAAAAAACTTCATCTTGAGGTAGCTTTCTAGTGTTCTCTTTCCAACCACACAAGTTAGACTAAAATTGGATTCTTCAAGATAAAGCTATACCAAATCTCCCATGGTGACCCGAAAACCCTCAGAAAGAGGGAAAGATCTAGGCAAAGTTACCTACATCCAAGAAATCATTTCAAGCGCTGAGTCAGGAGAATCGTCATGAGCTTTTGTGAAGGTTAGATCACATACGATATCTGGAGGGCAGTGAGTTTCACAACTAGAACCTCCCCCAATAACAAATTCATAATTCAAGGAAGAAGAAATAGGAAGCAGAGGATCATAAGAATTGAGCATTGCCAGCTCAAAAGAAGGAGAAGGCTTGAGGGAATTTACTCCACCATTTGATTGAGGAAGTGATGTTAGACAAAATCGACCCCGCACTATAGAACAACCAACACTTGTTGAGATTCCAAGTGAATATTGGAAAATATTCATGGCTCGTCCAACTTCCACGATCGAATTTCCAGTTGGAGATATTAGAGGTGATGCGCCTATGAAGTGTATTCCTTTAACAACATTACCCAATTTCCACAGTCCTTCTTCTCAATATCTAGACACATTCCTTTTTGAATTCGAAGTTATTTAGGGACATGATTATATTTTTGATGCTCATAAATTGAAGATATTCCCTGCTACTTCGAAGGGAACAACTCTAAGGTGGTTTATGGGTTTAGGGGGAAAATCTATTACAACATGGGATGACATGAAGAATGTTTTCCTTGAAAAATATAAGGACTACTACAAATCCCGAGATATTAAAGAGGAAATCTTTAAGATTGTGCAAAAAGAGGATGAGAACATGGAGGAGTTTGTGGAATGCTTCAAATATAGTCTTCAAATATCAGGCCATAGCGATCTGGATAAGGATATCTTAAAGATAATATTTCTCCAGGCACTAAGGGAGGAATATTTGGAACTCCTGAATGTGGTAGGAAAGGGAGATATCTCAAAGGAATAATTAAACACCATCTATGATTTGTGCATAAAATGTTTACATGGAACTGCGAGGCATCAGAAAGGAGTACAAACCCTCAAGGCATCCAGCAGTGGGGTTACAAAAGTAGAAATTGGAAACTTACTGGATAATTGAAGGAATGATATTCTAAGTGTATTGTCCTCACAACTGGATATTCTTAACAAAAAACAGAAACATATGGAAGATGAGAAGGCAATGGCTATTTTATACCCTTAATGCAGGAAGAAGCATCCATTGAAGGAATTTCTGCTCAAGACTATTGTAACCTGTACGGTATGTGAGCAGAGACATTCTACTAGCACGTGTCCATCTCTTCTTCGGCTGAAGGCAATTTTTCAAGGAGAAAGTGAAGAGGTAGATCAATTTTACTTCATGGGATCAAAGAACCCATGGAAACCATGGCCACAAAACATAAATCAAGGTATGCCTCAAGACCCTTCTTAGTATTTTAATAACTTGAATTTTGGGCCTTAATGTGTTCCTTTTTCACCTTCATGGCCGCAATACTATCAGTATCCAATGCCCTAGAAATCATGGTCCCCCCAACCTGGTTCAACCCCTTCATGGTCCCAGAGTTTGCATGGACGTCCTCTTCCTTCAGGAACAATTACACCTTCCCTTTAATACCTCCACTAATAATCCTCCTCTTCATACACAATTGCCTATTCAATCCAACCCGAACCCGAATAATAGGGGGACTCAACAAGTTGAGATGCTCAACCTTCCTGCATACTATATTTCCACTGCAAAATGTAATGAACTAAATCTATAGTCCGTTTGGGTGGTAAATACTCAGACTTCACAAATAATTGTTGAACATACTGACGATGAAGCCTTAAAACCATAACTTAGGACTTCTTCTAGAACAAATGGGGGTGATTCACCACAATTTTCCATAGGACAACAACCCCCTTCTCAAAGAATTGTTACTCGAGGATGTCAGACTAGTCCACCTTATCCTAAGAGACTTTCCTTGACCAAACAAATTCCTCATCCTGAATTTTACTTTTTGGGGGAATTACAAAACTTATTTATGAAAATCCCATTACTTCAGGCTATGAAGGATGTACCGATTTATTCCAAAACAATTAAAGAAATTTGTTCTAAGAAACCTGGAAGAAAACGAAAGGATCCACTCACTATCCATGTCATGGGGATATTATAAGATAATGTTGGGAAAGCCTACGCCTATTAAATATGGGGATCTAGGGAACCCGATTCTTATAGTACATATTAATGGAGTTGATATCCCAAATGTGTTGGTAGATCTCGGAGCTGCAACTATCTTTATAGCTTCCGCCATTTTACTTACCTTGGGCCTGCTTGATCTTAAACCACGTCCTACAGTCTTCGAACTTGAAGACCGATCCACTGTATCACTGATATGGAAGTTAGAATATGTGACTATCTCTTTATATTCATGGCATTAGCCTATCGATCTTCTGGTGCTACATACCCAATCTCCAGCCGGGGGACATCCTTTGATTTTAGGAAGACCTTGGCTTGTGACCTCAGATGATGATATTGGGCGTTGATCGAGAAATATGGTAATATCCAATGAGGAAATAACAAAGAACCTTATCCTTTATCCCTTGTAGAGCCGAGTTCATCATTTAAAGTAGGATTTACCTTAATTCAAAAATCTCTAGCTATGAAGGAACCTGAACCTAAAAATGAAGACATTAGATCAATTCTTACCATTTGTGAAGCCCTTTGTTTTAAAGATGAAATAGAAAATGATTCTATAATTTAGCACATTTATCAATAGTCCCAACTCCGTTTCCAATTCAGCCTATTAGTTATTAGAATCGGTTATGAGTTGCACCATTCAAGAAACTATTGAACCAGAACCAAAGTTGAAAACAGTCTTTTTATTGCGCCCCATAATAGTATTCCTATGGAAATTGATCCAGGGAAAGTGTTGAATGTTAATCCTAACCTTTCACCTTCCCAGTGTTGGGTCGTGTTATATTCTTTCCACGACAAGCCTCCCTAGTTAAACTGCGGGGTTAGAGGGGGGGAGGGCAGAGCCCCCCGCTTCGTTGCACCGACATTAGGTGGACAGACCTACGTATGGTTTTGTGCATGGTTTTCACACATGGTTTTGGGCGCGATGGTTTTCAGTCCATGGTATTGGATGCTTCAGCATGTATATATATGTATTGCAACATTGAAAGGAACATAATGAAAAATCAATCTAGTATTCCAAGTTTTGGGATCCAGGGGAAAATCTCTGTGCATATTTGTTTTATGCGTTATGCTCTTGCTATTGTTTGTTTTTAGTTTTTAGAATTCGTATGCAGTTAATTTCTATACGGGGTTAAAACCTACATTTGGTATCAGAGTTGTTTTGGCTTCAAGGGGACGCTTTTGTTGCTAAGCGGTTTCACTCGAGCCTGTGGTATATCTTGTTCAGTGGGAGATCTACGGGATCGATTCTGGTGGTGAAGGAAGATGGCGAGTAGTGGAAATATAAAGATCAAGAAATTTAATGGTTAGAGTTTTGAGTTGTGGAAACTCAAGATGGACAATTTGTTAGTGGACAAAGATTACTGGATCATGGTAGATCTGGGTACTAAAGCAACAAGAGTGTCTGTTGAATAATGGAAGAAGTTGGATCAGAGGTAAAGAGACAATATGATTGTGTGTCTCAAATTCAGTATTGATGAATGTATCATGGGAAGCTATGACAAAGGCTTTGTGGGACAAGTTAAGGACTTTGTACCAATCTAAGTCTCTGGTGAAAAAATTGTTCCTATGGAAAAAGCTATGTAACATGAGGATGAAAGATGGAGACTTGGTGATAGAGCATCTGAACGTATTGAATACTGTGGTAAGTTAGTTATTATCTGTTGATATTAAAATTTCAAATGAAGATAAGTGCATCCATTTGTTGTGTTTTCTACCAGATTCATGGGATATTCTGGTTATTGCAATAGGTAGCAATGCAACTTCCTTGCAATTTGATGAAATAGTCTCATCCTTACTCACGGAGGAGATGAGATGGAAAAATATGGAGAGACAAAATGGTGATGCCTTGTTTGTACGAGGATGGTTCCATAACAAAAGAAAAAATAATTCATCGAGTGGGAGATCTAAATCTCCAAGAAATCTTGTAAAGGTGTGCTATAAATGCGGAAAGGAAGGGCACTACAAAAGGGACTATAAATCCAAAGCTCCTAACAAAGGAAATGGATCTGATGATGTTCCTTCTGGAGAGGCGAAAACCACCTTAGATGAAGGTGCAGACGTGTACTTGGCTTCTTCAAGTACACATGTAGATCACGAGGCATGGTCGATTAACTTAGGTGTATCCTTTCATTTCACCCCCATAGAGAGTGGTTATGCAAGTATGAAAAATATGATGGTGGTGATGTCTTCTTGGGGAATGATAACAAGGCTAGAATCAATGGTTGCAGAAAAGTAAAGTTGAAGTTGTAAGGTGGAAGCATTAGAACACTTCTGAGTGTTCTGCATATTCTTGCATTAGTCAAAAATCTAATTTCTTTAAGCAAGTTGGATGATATAGGTGTAAAAACAGTGTTCAAGAAAGATACTTGCAAGATGGTTTGGGGAGCATTGGTATTGATGCAGGTAGTTCGGATTGGAACTATATACAAGATGCAAGGTAGGATTGTTGTTGATGGGTGGAACAATTATGTGGGTCTTGAAAGTGGAGCAGAAAAACTAGTGGTCTCTGGAAAAAAGACGATGCTATGGCATCAAAGGCTTGGACATAATGGAGAGAAGGGCCTTTTAATAGTTCATGGTAAAGGTATGGTAGAAGGTATGACTAATAGCTCTCTGGATTTTGATTTCTATGAAAATTGTGTATGTGGGAAGTAGAATCAAGTCAGTTCCCCCTCTGGTGGTAAGATGACGAAATAGATATTAGAGCTTATGCACAGTGAAGTGTTTGGACCTATGAAGGTTCCATCACTGGGTAAGTCTGTGTACTATGTATCATTTATAGATGAATTCTCAAGGAATACATGGATATATTTCTATAAGAATAAATATGAAGTCTTTGACAGGTTTAAAGAATTTAAGGCTCTAGTGGAAAACCAGACAGAGAAGAAGATAAAGGTGCCAAGTACAGATAACGGTGGAGAGTTTTTCAAGATGGAATTTGAAGAATTCTATAAGAAATGTGGTATAGCATGGGAGAAGACTACTCCATACACACCTGAGCAAAATGGAGTTGCATAAAGAATAAACAAGACGTTGATGGAAAGGGCAAGAAGCATGCTTAGTGGTTCCAGGTTAGGATAGGAATTCTAGGCAAAGGTAGTGGAGATTGCATGTTACCTGGTCAACAGATCACCTTCATCAGTGTTGGAGGATAAGTCTCCATAAGAGATATGGATTGGTAAGAAACCCTTTATTTCACATTTGAGGGTATTTGGATGTGATGCATATGTACAGGTTCCAAAGGAGAAAAGAACAAAGTTTGATAGTAAATATGAAAAGTGCATCTTTATTTGGTATAAGGATGGTTTAAAGTTATAAACTTTGGAACCTAGAAATAAGGAAGGTTGTGTACAACTGAGATGTGGTGTTTAGAGAGGTGAAAGATGTTATTAAACATGAAGTCCAACAAAAGGAAGCTAAGAAGATAAAGTTTGAGCTAAAGGAGGAATAATTAGACTCTACATCAAAAGAGGAATGAGAAGATGAACATCCACAAATTCGACTTGTGAGATGATTAATTTGAGAAAGAAGGCAACCAGAAAGGTATAGTCCATCTATTTTCTGTTCAAATTTTTCTTTATCTATTACTGATGATGACCCCAGAACTATGAAGGAAGCAGTAGATTCAGAGGATGGAAAACTCTGGAAAGAGGCTGTTAAGGGATAAATTCCCCTAGGGTCTTAGGTTGATACCCTAGCAGATCAGAGGTTATCTATACAGAGAAACACACATTCCATACAACCATAATGCTAATATAAGCAAATTATATGATAAGGGGTGTACCTGAGGTCCTTCGTTTGAGAAGATCCTACCAGGGTCCAAACCCTCTTGGAGTTCCTTTTGCTCCTTCAACCTGCAAAACAATCAATTCAAGAAAGTACAACAATATATGGACTAAACATCATAAAGAAATCATCTTCATAGTATATTGAAAGGTAGTTAGTTATGCAATTAAACAACCATTCATATATGAATCATAACATGGATATCATAAACATGAAGAAGATTTATATCAGGAACAAAGACAAGTCTTTCTTTTATTATAGACAAATAAAGTACAAAAAGGAATAATTTCACCTGATTCATCCTTTCGCAGGCTCCAAGCCGAACCGTCCTCTAAATTCGTCCAGTCTCAAGCCTTTAACAAACTCCTTCCATGACTTACTCTATGATATCTCAAAGAGTAGTTAGACATAATCACACAAGGAAACAAGGGTTTCCTGAAAATGGGGGAAGTGCAGGAGGCACAAGGATCTTCAAACCTAGTCAGGGAAATCTTAGCATCGTAATCTTTCTGTCTCTTCTCTCCTCCCTTAGGCCTTCCCATTGAAGCCTTTTTATACTTCTCCCAAAGTAGTTATTTAATTGGGAGTTCATTGGGAATAGTGGGGCCACGGGCACTAATAGGTAATCAACAGGTAAAACCTGTGATCTTCGCCCGAAATTAAGGAGATTTATTTTTTTTAAGTGTTTTAAGACATATATGTGGGTTGGGTATACATAGACCCGCGTACACACACGTTTAGCTCAGGGCAATGTCACGTATAGGGAATAAAACACTATTTTTTAAATTTTGGACCAGGTCTGGAAGGATGGGTTGCCCTAGGCCACAAGTGCAGCATCAAAAACCTGAAGAGTGAGATTTGGAGCTATAACAGAGGCCATGATTGATGAAATAACATCTTTGTGCAAAAATGAGGCTTGGGATCTGGTCGAGTTGTTGGCTGGAAGGAAACCCATTGGCAGCAAATGGGTGTTCAAGAAGAAGACAAATGCAGAAGGAAAGGTGGAAAGCTTGGTCGGTAGGAAAAGGTTATTCCCAGGTGTCAGGAATTCATTTTGGTGATATTTTTTCTCCTGTTGCCAAGGTAGCTTCTATTAGATTGCTTTATCTGTTGTTGTTGCTTTTGATTTTGAGGTAAAATAGATGGATGTGAAGACAACATTTCTTCATGGGGATTTGGAAGAGGAGAATTACATGAAGCAACCTGAAGGCCTTATGGTGAAGGGTAAGAAAGAACTAGTATGCAAGTTAAAAAAGTATCTGTATGGGTTAAAACAATCACCAAGGATGTGGTATCAGAAATTTGATACATTTATATAGGGACTTGGCTTCACCAGAAGCAAAGTAGATCACTGTGTGTATTTTAAATGAATTTGTGACCATGTTATTTATTTGGTCTTGTATGTGGATGATATGTTGCTGGTTGGAAATGACAAAGAAATTATCCAGGATTTGAAGACCCAATTGTCCTCCAAATTCAACATGAAAGATCTTGGTGCTGCAAACTATCTTTTGGGCATGGAAATTAAAAGAGGTCAGGCAAACAGGAATCTTTGGTTAAACCAGAGGAAGTATGTTGAGACAATACTGTAGAGGTTTAATATGAAAGATAGTAAATTAGTGAAGGCTTCTATTCCTATAGGTGTGAAGTTATCTGTTGAACAGTGTCCCAAGACACAAGAATTGGAAGAGGACATGTCCCGTGTTCCATATGCAAGTGCATTCGGTAGCCTGATGTATGCAATGATCTGTACTAGACCAAACATTGCACATGTAATGGGAGTATTGAACAAGTTTATGTCAAAATAAGGGAAGGAGCATTGGACAACAGTGAAGTGGCTTTTCAGGTATTTGCGTGGCACTAGTGATTATGGTTTGTGATACCAAGGAAGACTAGGATTGGATAGAGTGTTGGATATTCATGGCTTTGTTGATGCAGACTGGACTAGAGATCTGGATCAGAGAATATCTACAAGTGGGTATGTGTTTAAACTATTTGGAGGTGCAGTCAGTTGGATGAGTAAGAAACAATCTGTAGTGACATTATCAACTACAGAGGAAGAATACATGGCAGCCACTCATTCAAGCAAGGAAGCAATTTGGTTGCAGAGATTGTGGTCAAGTGTGGGGTTAGTATAGGGAGCTATAAGGATAGACTTTGACATCCAAAGTGCAATTTTCTTGGCAAAGAACCCAGCTATCATTCAAAGATAAATCACATTGATGTTCAATCTCACTTTATGAGGGATATGATAGAAGACAAAAAGGTGTTGTTGGTAAAGGTGGACACTTTGAAGAATACTGCAGATGCATTGAAAAAATATGTTAGCTTTAAGAAGTTCTCTTGGTGTAGGGAAACAATGGGCATTATAGGGCTAGATAAACGACTAAGCTCTCATGTGTCCTCTTGTGGAAAGAAAACAACAAGTGGGAGAATGTTGGGTTGTGTTATATTCTTTCCCCCTTGGGGATTAAAAGGGGGGCGGAGGCCCCCCTTCGTTACTCTGACTGCACATCGGGGGGGGGGGTCACAGGGGGTGCTTAGTCCCCCTCTACAGGGTCTGGGGTAGTGCCCTAGAAAAAATTTATTTGGACCCTATATTAGGTGGGCGGACCTACCTATGGTTTTGTGCATGGTTTTCGCACATGGTTTTGGGTACGAGGGTTTTCAGTCCATGGTATTGGATACTTCAGCATGTATGTATATGTATTGTAACATTGAAAGGAACATAATGAAAAATCAATCTTGTAGTCCTGGTTTTGGGATCTAGGGGAAAATTTTTGTTTATATTTGTCTTATTTGTTATGCTCTTGCTATTGTTTATTTTCTATTTTTAGAATTAGAATGCAGTTAATTTATGTACTGGGTTAAAACCTACACCCAGTCTGAATAGCTTCTAAAGTTCCTTCAAGATCAGAATGAAGCTTTTTGCTGGGAATATATAGATATGGAAGGAATGCCTACTGACCTGTTAGACAACCACAGAGAAGGATGAATCCTTCCTTAAAGAATGTTGTTAAAGAATACTACAAAAGGTACTAGACATGGGGTTTATTTATCCAACCTCAGACAGTCAATGGGTATACCCACTAGTCATTGTTCTGAAAAGAAATGGCAAGTGGTGGATCTATGTTAATTACATGGAATTGAATAAGGAAATTCAAAAAGAGCCCTTTCCCTTACCCTTTATTGAACAAGTTCTCGATACATTTGCTGGGAAGAAGTTCTTCTCAATTTTGGATGGATTTAGTGGATATAATCAGATCTAAATAGCTCGGTAGGATGAGGATAAAACTACTTTTACTTCCCCTTGGGGAACCTTCGTATACCAATTCCTTTCATTTGGCTTCTATAATGCGGCCACTACCTTGCAATTGGAGATCCTGAGAATTTTTTCTGATCTAGTTAATGACAATGTTGAAATCTACATGGATGACTTCACCACATATGGGGATTGTTTCAAAGAAGGTCTAGAAAAATTAGAGAAATTACTTAAATTATGCAAACAAACACATGTTTCTCTTAATACAATAAAAAGCCAAATGATGATGGAAGAAGGAATAGTTTTGGGACACTTTCTTTTAGCTGTAAGAATACAGGTTGATCCTACCAAGGTAGAGGTAATCTTAAATTTTCCTAAGCCAAAGACACGAATGGTGGTACGTAGCTTTATTGGTTATGCTAGCTATTATAGACATTTTATAGAAAAAATTTCTAAGATAGCATTTCTACTTTTCCAATTATTACCTAAAGATGCAAAATTTGTGTGGACAGATGCATATGAAGCAGCTTTCTTGAAATCAAAGAAATAGTCTGTAAAGCTATGATATTATGTAGTCCTGACTAGAAGCTCCCATTCCATATCTCCACATATGCTTCTCATACAATAGTAAGAGAAGTCTTGGTACAACAGGAGGACAAGAAACCGTATGTGATTTATTATGTCAGCAAGAACCTAACTCCTCCTGAACTGAACTATACAGTAACTAAAAAGGAGTTTTTGGCTATTGTCTATGATATTAATAAATTTCTACATTATATTATAGGGTATCCCACTTTTGTGTACACTAACCATTCAGCCATCAAGTATTTGATGAATAAACTGATAACTCATGGTCGAATTACAAGATGGTTATTGCTGATAGAAGAATTTGATATTACCATTGTAGATAAACCAGGAAAATATAATGTAGTAGTAGATTTTTTGTCTATGTTGAATACTAATGATGAAGGTACAACTATAGAGGATACTTTTTTGGATGAACACATTTTTCCAATTTCTACTCACACTCCGTGGTATGCAGATATTGCTAACTATCTTGCTACAGGAAAGGTGCCTCATCATTTTCCATACAGAGAGCAACAAAATATCATCTCTCACAGTTCTTGTTACTCATGGATAGAGGGATACCTATTCTATACAAGACCTGATCAACAAATCCGTTGATGTGTAGGTAAGGATGAAATCTATGATGTTTTGAAGGTTGCCCACAATGGCCTTTGCAAGGGGCATTTTGCAGAAAAGCGGAAAGGTCATAAGGTGTCGCAAATGGGGTACTATTGGCCCTCTATTTTTCATGAAGCAAAAAAATATGTTCGAGGATGCGATAGTTTCCAACAAATGGTTCATCGTGTTCGATTGGATGAGATTCCTTTACAGCCTCAACTTGTTCTCGAGCCCTTTGAGAAATGGGCTATTGATATCGTTGGGCCATTCAATCCTCCTTCAAATAAGAAACTTCACTTTCTTGTCTACACAGACTACGTGGTA
Organism: Pinus taeda; assembly: GCA_000404065.3. Lineage (NCBI taxonomy): Eukaryota > Viridiplantae > Streptophyta > Pinopsida > Pinales > Pinaceae > Pinus > Pinus taeda. Next base: position 136,334 of record APFE030167746.1, read on the forward strand.
GAGTGGGTAGAAGCCAAATTTGTCGCGAAAGCCACATAATAGGTTGTCTCAAACTTTTTATTCGAATAAATTTTTGCTAAGTATGGAGCTCCTAAAGAGATAGCTTCAGATGGAGGGGTGGAGTTCACATCACATATAATAGCAGCACTCCTAAAAAAGTATGGAATCAAACATAGGGTGACATCTCCATATCATCCTCGGGTGAATGGTCAAGTAAAGAGCACAAATAAGGTAGTGGAAAATATCCTCCCAAAGGCTATAGCAAACCATCGGCAAAATTGGGCTGAAAAGCTTCCTGAAGCACTTTGGGCGTATATAACAACATAGCATAATACAATAGGATTTTCACCATATGAGCTTGTCTATGGGAAATCCCATTTGTTTCTAGTGGAATTCAAAATTAAGACACTCAAGACAACTCTTAAAGTAGGTTTGGATATTTCAGCAGCCGAGAAACACCGAATAGAACAATTAAATGTTTGTTGAAATTCATTTGATAGTTGTACAAGACACTATTGCAATCCAGTAGTAGGGAACCAAGTGGAACAAAAAATTCATTAAGAAAAAGGTGTTTCAAAGAGTACATTGGGCGTTTCTCTACGACTCTCGGTTCAAAGGCTTTAAGGGCAATCTATGCTCTAGATGGATGGGACCATATGAAGTTGACATTGTGTTTGATAATGGGACTATTAAACTTGTAACGATCGATGAGGCACATACTCCTTTGCTTGTAAATGGACATCACCTCAGATTGTATCACCATCCATCTTCTAGGGAATCCTCTATTAATCATTTTTGTAATGACTCTAGTTTTGAAATTGTTTGTGCAGAGAACTCTTTCTCTGCACCTCTTATCTTTAGAAAAAAAAAAGACAATAATATAGATATCTATCTATATATATATATATATATATATCTATATATATATATTATATATATTATATACTGTATATATATATATATTTATATATATATATATTTATATATATATATATATTATATATAATATATTATATTATATATATATATATATATATATTTATTATATTTATATATTATATAATATATATAATATATATATATATATATATATATATATATATATATTATATTATATATATATATATATATATAATGTTGTTACTCTGCCAATGTTGTTACTCCACCCATGTTGATACTCTGTCAGGGTAAGTTTCCAGGTACGTCCTTCACCGACTTCATGAATTTGATTGGTATTTCAGTTATGACATGACTAAACACGACCAAGGATAGTCATCCCTTAGTTGGGGGGAGGTATCGCACTTAATGTTAAAGATATTGTATTTAATAGAAATAATGTCAAACCATCATTGATATAAACCTCGCGCCAAATCGTACATCCAACAATCATTAGCACCTGATCTGTATCAATCTATGATCCCCACCGTACCCTGCACACTTATCCACACACATTGGAACTTGAATCATGTACAACAACATTAATTTGCAGTCTTTTCCAATGTGTTGGATTACTTACTATAATCATCATGGATTTACCATTGACTTTTCCATAATCTTTGTCTATATTTCCCTATCACCATATTCCTTGTTATCGTAATCCCTGTCACTGCAACTTTACCAGGTAACACGCCCTCAGGGGTTTTCCTGCTACTCCGAGTGTTGCTACAGAGAAACTAGTGGAATGGGTGGTCGAGCTTTTAGGCATGATCCAGAAGATACAGTGCAGGTCTGACATCAACCAGATGTATGGAAGGTTTTTCAGGATGTCAGATGGCACACCTACTTTGAGAGGTTGTAGGGGTTCAATGAAAGCATTACAGTCGAGTTTGCATTGAAATTGGAAGGTAATTATTCCAGAGTCCATGGGTTGGACACTCCCGTAACATAAGAAATTATCTTGGCTATTAGAGGATTGCCACAGGGAGGACAGAAATGATTTTATCAAAGAATACCATTGCCAGAATTTTTGGAATTGTTCTTGCAAGTAGGAGAAACCATGGTTCATAGGTGGAGAGGATATGATTGAAAATATTTGCCACATCCATGGGCCGAGATTGCATACTTTGTCATGTGATACATTACCTGTGAAGGTTGGCTTTACACTCTTTTTAAATATCAAATTAAGCTTCTTGCATGTCTTCTGTTTCATCAAGTTCATTTTCTAGATATGCCATTTTTCCTTTGGAACAATCTTTAGATAATGGCATGGTCTACAAGCCAGTCACACCTACCATTGGTGGTCCTCACAAACCATGGGCTTGTTAGGATGGTGGTGGTGCATACCCTATCACAGACCCCTGTGACTTTGCCACAATTCAGTGAATTAGCGGAAGAAGAGCTTGCAGCTATGATGTCGGGAAAGGTCAAGGAAGGATTGTTGGTAGAGGAAGAAGCCACGTCGACATTGTTACACAAGAAACAGTGTCAATCACTAGACAATTGGGGGAATTGGACTAACATGCAACGAAGGATTCAAAGGAAGAATTTTCGGCAGATGAAGGAGCCGCGTTCGACGCTGTTACAGAAAAAATAGCTTTATTTGCCGAACAATTGGGTGAATTTGGAGGATAAAGGACAAAAGAAGTAGAGGAAGGAAGGGAGGAAGAAAGGATAGAACAACCAAATGATACAAGGGATTGACATGGAATTGGAGAAAATGAGGCAGAAGGCGTTGGCAAAATGGAAATTGAGAAGGTTACACCTCGTTCTCCACTCCTTGCTTCCCTGCCAAAAGGGGCAATTAAATTCCACTCTCCTACCCACACAGTGAGAGAAAGCATATCTCAATCAGTATTAAAGTTTGTAGGAGAAATTACAAGAGAAAGAATCAATGTTGGCACTGTAACACAAGAAGCAATGTCAACTGCTAAGCCAATGGAGGAAGAAGCTATCCTTGACATTGATAAACAAGAACTAGTGTCAATCACTGAGCTAATGGAAGAAGAAGCTACCCCCAACACTGTTACACAAGAACTAGTGTCGATTGGTGAACAATTTGAATAAATTATTGTCAACATTATTGCTCAAGAAACAGTGTCGATTGGGGAGAAAATTGAAGAAATAATTATTGACACAGTTACTTAAGAACCAATGTCGACCAGTGAGAAAATTGAACAAATTGTTGTTGACACTAATTCACTGTCACCTCTTGAGCAGATAGAAAGAGACATGGTTGTTGGTACTGACCCCCATGGGCCAAAACCAATTCCTAAGCAACTGGAAGGACAAAATAGGGAAATATAGTGACCACATGAAGAAAATGTTGAGGATACTACTCAGGAAACTGTAGTGGCTTTAGGACTATTTGGAGGAAATGTGGAGATATTGGGACATACAGAAGAAGGCACTGGAGCCGCCCCTTGATTTGTTGAACAAAAGGAAGAGACAAGGGTAAAACAGGAACTGACATATGAGTCTGTTGATTTCAATCTACCAAATCCAACACCTGCTATGACATCGACTGACGAGGTTGTTATTAAATAGGAATTCACTAAACAATGTGAAAAAAGGAGAGCCCCCATCAAGGACAGGTATTGGTCGTTGTTTAGAGAAAACATGCAATTAAAAATGGGAATTATTAAGTTGACGAGGTGAGTATTACACTTGCGGAGATGGGTGAGAAAGAAAAAGAGGAACACCAATCAAGATTCCATGACTCTCGAAGCTGAAACAACCTCAGAAGTAGTGCAAACAAAAGATAGAACGACGACCTATGTAGTCACATAAACTGATTCATTTCTGCATTTTGTTGAGTCTCAAGAGTTTCTGCGGACCACAGAGATTCAAAAATGGAAAACCAATGCGTCTCATCTTCAATGGGGATCTTTCTCTTTGGAAAATCACCGAGAAGAGGTGAAAGGAATTCAGGAACAAGCAGCAAGAGTGGTGGCTAATCATTTCACCCAAATAGAGAAAGCTAAGCAGAAATAAGAAAAACAACCAAAAAAGATTGAATAATTAGAAGGGAAAGTGCAATTACTAAAGGCTAATAAGGATGAAATGTTTGCACTAATGTAGTAGGTAGTGGCATGCTGACCTCCTACTAATAGCTATGTTTCTTTCGTTCAGGAGAAATATCTGTTTTTGTGTCTAGAAAGTACCCCCTAGGAATTAGCCACGACATAGAAGATTCTATGTAGTTCCTGTCAATCCTGAGGGCTCACAATATATTGAACCAACACTTGATGTGCGAAATTTATATACACAAGTATATCCTAGAGAATGAGCAGTCATTCAATCTAGTGCCATATGTGGGGATGTTCAACTAAGGGATTCATTTCCTTCATGATTAATCAGGTTAAATGGAAGAAACCCTTTGACATGTTTGAAGAGAATCAAGAAAATCAGCCACTTGTGATCAAAATGGAACATTGTTAGTCAGTTGATATTTATAATATACATCACACATTTCTGCAGTTGGAAGGACGAAAGGATCATATGTTAACAACACAAAAATGGTTTGTTGACATGTGTATAAGGCAGATCCTTATTTGTCAGGGGGAGGCCTGAGATGCCTCTTAGAAAAATATGGATGTTGTCGTCATCACCAGTGAGGGTATGTGAGCCTTTCGGGGCCCCTAACCTCGCTCAAGCTTTGGAGCGAATTCGATATATCGTATGCATCTCACACTGTGGGACCTAGTGGATAGGTTTGAGATTTCACTTTCCCATTATTTGGCTACCCTCTGAGAAACATACACTATCCTATGTGACAATAGAAGACTGGTGGAAGGACATCCTTCGTACCAATGGTTTCAAACTTCCTGGGACATAAATAGTCGTGAGATACGACCTTTCACAACCTCATGCCAACCACAGTGGCTCCAACCCAGACCTGCGCAAAAGAAAAGTTGCATGAGGACATCCATAAAAGCTAGTTGGGGGGAGATGTTGGTTGCTGAATTTGCCTACATTTTGCCTTCCTTTTTACCCCTTTCCTTCACCTATTTCATGTTCTTGCAAGATTAATTTGTATCTCAAGCATGAAGGTATATCTATTTGTCATGTCTTTCTGAATTATTAATTGATGAAGTGTAATCCTAGGGGAGTGTTGCTTATGTGACTTGCTAACTCATGTTTCTTTGCAAATTTGAAAGGATGATGATCAACATACTACATTTCAGTGTATGGTTATCGATGAATTGGAAGCGCTATCTTAGGATGTTGGCTATAACGATGATTCCACCCAAGAGAGTCTGTTCGGCTAATACATTTGTTATCTTCATATTATGTATATGTCTCAATGATCATTGTATATTTGTAGGTAGACAACTGCCGTAATCTCTAGAAATCATTAATACTATATTTGTAACATTGAATGTATAAGTAAGGTTACAAGGCTGGGAAAGCTACCCATCACTAAAGAGAGATACAAGAACTCTGAACATGTAACAACATACTTCTATACTTTTATTTTTCGTTAATGCTATCTTAATCTTCTGAGAATTTATTAGTCTTTGATCTTTTACCACAACCCTAATCAGGGAGTTGGGCCCACTCTCCTAACCAGGTGTTATTGGATTAGTGTTCTGCATAGATTTATCTTCTATTATGTTTATTTCTTTATTTATGTAATGGTTTATTAAGTTTTGTTGTTGTGAATCTTAACTTGTTGTGACTCTAATTGATGTAACTGTTATTGGTTGCTATTACATGTTGTTATGTTGTTTATTGAATGCTCAATGTTGGGTAGGGAAACTGTGGCTTGCATCAACCTTGCATTATAGCTTTGAAATAACCAGACGAGCCTCGAGTTGACAATTAATGTGGGAAAACGGTGAATTCTATCATTCATATATGAACACCAACAAATATACCATAAATTTGATCCCATCAATTTTCTTGCACTCCACCCTTTTTCCACTGCATTTCGCCCATTTACCACAAATCATTTCAGGAAAAAATAAGTTTTATTCTAATAAAGTAAGAAGAGAGTGATTGGTATATGTGAAGGAGATTCACATGCATCCAGTGACTTATAAGCATAGTTCACTTATGTACAATACATAAGGTTCAATCAAAATTCTAGGAGCTTTTTACTATTTCACAGTGGAAAAGTCAATTTTACATCACAATTATATATAGAGAGAGATAATATATGTCAAGTTTAATTTAGCTTTTTATTTCAAGTTTAACATATATAATAAAATTCCTAAATTCCCATCATTACCTTTGTACAATAAAAATTGACAGATCTAACGCCACGTACCAAAGTTCTAATTACATACTGTCAAAATTCAAGGATCATAAAAGTCATTACATATGTACCGTCAAAATTCAGAGATGATTAAGAACAAAGTGTCCATGTCCGTGCTGCCTATTTGTTGATCACTTATAGGCTCCTCTTCAAACAAGTGAATTTTGGCATAGTGGAAACATACTAATGGAAAATTTAGAAGTCTAAGAAAACTCCATATAAACATAACATCTTCTTTAACTAAAAATACTTAAAACATTAATTCATTTTGTATTCAGTGAATCCTCTGGGAAATAAGTAAATCTAGAACTTTAATTCAGACAAACGCTTTTAAATCATGGAAAATCTTTTTGATATTCAAACTCCACTAAAGAATAAGTAAACTATCCAACATCATGAACACTATGATTTTACTTACACCTAAAGTCAAAGTACTTAAAACATTAATTTCTTCTATATTTAATAAGTGTACAATAAATGTCCAGAGAAAAAATAAATCAATCTATCCAAGAACTTAATTTAATCAAGACAAAGTCTCTTAAATCTTTGTCTTTTAAATGAAGGAAAAACTTGTTGATATTAAAAACATTAATGAAAAATAGGTAAATTATCAACCATATGGAACCCCATTATGTTTTTTACTTACAACTAATCCCTACTATACACCTTATCACTATGTCACTCACAGAGCCGAGTATGGTATTTACAAGTTAGTGGTTACATTGTAATTGGTTTTGTTATATATATATATATGACCCAAAAAATTCATATAGTATAATTATTGATGATTATGATTTAGTGCGAAAAGTAGATTTAAATTATTTTATTAAAATTTAAATTAATTCATAATTATTAATAATTTAAAAAACTTTATCATTTGTTAAAATTTTTTATTAAACATAATGAAAATTTAAATTTTATTTAAAAAATAAAATCACAAAATCCATTATTATCTTCTACTTTTAAGAAAATTATAAAAAAATAAAAAACCTTTAATAATTTAGAAAATCTAAAAATCACATAAAACGTTTTAAGGAAATCCACACCATAAATACTATTTTATTCACATGTATAGCACCATTCAGTGCACATGCAATTTTCTAACAAAATAGAGCAATTTTTATTATATTTTTATTATTTTTTTTTGCTTTAATTCAACTACATTTAAAATAAATCCTTGTTCAAATCTAAAACTTCTTTTATACTTTTTAAAATTTAATAATTAAATTAAAAAAACAAAAACACTAATCGTGCAACTTATTTCCTTTTATGTAAATAATGTTTGGTTGCAACTTATTTCCTTTTATGTAAATAATGTTTGGTTTCTTAGTATACTCATAGTGATTAAGATAAAATACAATGCACGTGAAACATTTTGATTAATGAAACAGAATGGGAATTGTGACGGGTGCCATTTTTATCTTTGCACATTGACTTATGGAAATCTTAACGTACAATGTATTATGAAATTAATAATTCAATTATGAGATTTTCGATTGTCAACCATGTAGGTAATTTCTTTATAAAAAGTCTGTACTCATCATTTTTTTGAAAATATATAGTGTGTACTATATTTATTTATAACATTGAATTATGTTAATTGCATTTAGAATTATAAAAGCACAATATAGGTGTGATATTTAGACATAAAACCTATACTGGGAAATTGTGAATGTTCAATCATATGGGATTGATTCAATGAAGTGGACAATGAAAATGAGTAGTCATACTATATGAATTAGGTTAATTGCATTTAGAATTATAAAAACACAATGTAGGTTTGATATTTAGACTTACAAACCTACACCGGAAAATTGTGAATGTTCAATCATATGGGATTGATTCAATGAAGTGGATAATGAAAATGTGTATTCATACTATGTGATAATGGATATAGTAATAATGAAAATTAATATATGAAAACTTTTTCATATATGATTTTCATAATTAAAAGTATTTTTTGGATTAATTTGTTAAAATTGGGTAGAATGAAAAATCTTTTTTATTTTTTTAATATTAAGAAAATTAAAAATATATTTTTGTTTGTTTGTTAGGTAATGTGAGTCTTAAAATTATGAGAACTTCTAACCTGTGGCTTGAGTAATTGATACCAAGGACATTAGAGGTGACAAGTCACATGTAAGATGACAAAATCACCTTGGAATTCCATCGGGTCTCGCTACACCACCTCTTCCCATGGTTGGATTTTTGCACAAAAAGTTTTGAAGTGGGGACCTTTTGACCATGGAATTCTTTGAATTCTTTAACAACACATTATCCTATGAGAAAATAGAAAATGAATTTCAAATATTAATGTAAAATTAAAAAAAATCAAATAACATCTTATTTTTATAGTTTAAATTTGTAATTTCTTAAAGAAAATTGCATACTCTTAATTATTAGGCTCATTCAAATTCTGTATATATAATGATACATTAATTGATAAACCAAATTTAAGAGCAAATCTTAAAGGAAAATTGTATAACAACTATATTACACTAGTTTCAAGGAAATCCTAATAATAAGAAGCATCAAATTACGTTTGGAAATATTTATATTAAAAAATATTAAAATTATCTTACATTATAATGAACTTATATAATGATAAATTTTAAATATTATTCTAAACAAATTGGATATTAATATAGGATAACTTTGTTCATATTATATTTTGGATTATTATATAGTGTTAACAACATGTGTTTTCTTCTGAGAGGTCATAGGTTCAAAACCAACAGAGGTACAATATGTATGCCTTTGTAGACTTAGCAGTCAAATCGTTGTGTAAAGGTGGGTTGCTTGTTTGACTAACAAAGGGGTCTCATACACCAATTGTAATAAGTTATACTTTATTATATTAATATACTAATTTTTTTTTTTCATACCAACTAAGTATTCATTTCAAATTATATCAAAATATTTGTAATTAAAAATTTTAAGAATTTTTATACACAATCATATTTAAAAAAAGACTAAAAACTTTAATAAATCCATATATTATAATATTAATATATATATATTATATGAAAAAATTCGGTAGAAAACCACATTAGAGAAATTTTTGGCCGATGTGTTTCGAATCAACAAGTGTGGTTCATCATCACGACCAGATGAAGAGGCAGACCATGGACAAAGCTTAAATGGAGAGCGATGTAGATAACATAATTTCAAGTAACCAACAAGTGTGGTTCATCATTAGGACCAGATGAAGAGGCAAGATGATGAACCACACTTGTAGGTTCAAAAGGCGTTGGCCAAAAAATTCTCTTATATGATTTCTATCGAAAAACTTTTCTTAGTTCATTATGGATGAGGGAAGCTTGAATACAAGTGATATACAGATATATATAACCTTATATATATATATATATATATATATATATATATATATATATAATATAATATATATATATATATATATATATATATATATATAAATAAATAAGTATGAGAAAATTTAGGAGTATTTCTCCACATTTAATGGATGGTAATTTGGGTAAATCATTGGCCTCACCCCAAGGGAATCAAAGAAATCAAACCCATGATGAAAAAAAACTAGCAATAATGTCAAAGAAACTTTACAACCATTTAAGCTAACTGTTAAGACTTAAAAAATATTGATCATTAAGTGCAACCAAGGAAGAAAGTGACTAAAGTAGTAAGCCAACCCTGAGTATCCACCTACTTAAAAACACAACAAAATTACTCTAAGATAATCTCAAATCATATATATATAAATAACTATTCTTGTTCTTAAATAATTAAATTATAATAATATACATACATGTATTAAAGTTAAGGTTATTCTATACTTACAGTGATAAGATAGGAAGAGAATTATAATTTATTTTATTTTCCAAATAATTTCATTTCTTAGGATACGATTTAGCCGAAGTTAAATTTTCAATTATTAATAATATTTTGAATAAATTAAAAAAGAGTGCTACATGTGTTTGTCTTTTTATTCAATTATATAATTGTATTTATATTTTTCGTGATGAGAATAATGAGGTACATTATAATCAAACACGTGTAATAATATATTATTAAAAAAAAAAAAAAATATACAATATTTTTACCTAAATTTAGATTTATGTTTTTTTAATTTAAACTAAAAATAGAAAAAAATTAATTTTACGAATAATAAAAAGTTATAAAGATGATGATGATGATGAATGTTTATTGAGACCAAATTTTGGTTTATCGGACCTAAAGAAACGAATTATTTAGTTTGATTTAATATTTTATTCCTATACTCAAAAAGCTTAGAGAGAAGCCTCCCGAGCTCACTGTAATTTTGAGAACGTAAAAGGCTAGGAAGGTCAATATTGCAACAAAGATTTTGAAACTGAGATCTAATGTGGTTGTACACGAGGCAGTCTAAGAGGAAGTGGTTTTCATCCTTGATGTCCATATTCTCACAGAGATGGCTGAACCTTTCCATCCTTGGTGTTTTACGAACTACCCAACGACCCATTTCACTATGGAGCTCATGAGAGTTCGTTCTAATCTTGGCTATATTAATTTTCTTCTTTGAGTTAGATAAAACAGAGACATACTTTGATCTTCTAGGGTGGGGTTGATGACCTCCTTATAATATCTTAATTTTCTTTTAGCTGTTAAATCTTTCTCATGTGACATTTTTCTTTGAACTTAGAAGTAACAATATTTTTAATGTTATTAATTTTTTTCAATGCAACATTCTCGTTGATCTCCGAATGGTTTAACCAGGCCCTGGTGTCTTTATACCAATCTTGTTCGAGCCTTAGGTGGTTTTGGCTAGAATTTAAAGCTAGCTTAGGAAGTCTATGGTCTCTTATGTTATTGAATTTGTGCTTGTACAACAAAAGCCTATCATAGCTAGGCTCTCGATAGGGGAAAGACCCACTTCTATAAGGAGAATAGGATAGAGTGTGTTTTTTTAATTGTTTGGTTATACATTATAAACCGCTTCTGGATTTACCCAATCTTTCTCCAGGATTCTCTAGAGATCCTACAACCCCAAACCTCACATCCATATAAGATAACCGGAGTGACTAAATTTTTAAAGAGGAACTTCTTTCTACCCACATTACGAGGTTTGTCATTTTACAATTATTTTCAAGACCAAAATAAGCTTTCCATCCCCCCATTAATCATTTTCTCAATGCTATGGTTCCAGTTGATCTTGTGATGAATATCAATTCCTAGGTACTTGTAGGAAGACAATTCCTCCAAGTTACTATTATCATACATAAAATTAGTGTAAGTGTCCTTCTTGGATTTGATAATCATAACTTTTGTTTTGTCAGTGTTAACAATCATACCCATGGTAGAGAAAAAATCCTTAAGAAGTATAAGTTGCTTATCAAGATCAGATGGGCACCTTGTGAGAAGAACAATATCATCAGCATAGAGAAGAAGGATGATGAGTATCCTAGCTAAGTCGTGCCAACACATCATGCTTCCTCTAAACACCCTTCTAGTTTGTCAATGTAAATGCCAATAGGGTAGGGGAAAGGGGGCAACCTTGGTTAACTCTGATATTACACTTAATATCTTTTGACCACCCCTCATTACTCTTTAACTTGGCAATTACATTCTCATATAACCTTATAGTGGTAGCTCTCAACTCAAAAGGAACCTTTAGCTCTTCTAATATGTTCCAAAGGTTGTTTCTACAGCAGTATCGAAAGCCTTTCTAAAGTCCACAAAGCAACAAAAGAGATTTAATTAATCATTGCGGCATTCCTCCACAATGATCCTAAGCATAACGAGGTGGTCTGTTGTTGAGTGTTGCTTTCTAAAACCCACTTGGCCTTTAGCCTGCTTACCTTCACTTTCAAGCCATGTGCTCAAATTCCTTTCCAAAATAATACCATATAACTTGGCTAGAAGAGGGCTAATCATAATTGTCTGATATTTAGAGGGGTTATTTGTATCCCCACTTTTAAAAATAGGGATAATGAGGCATTGAGTCCATGGTTTAGGGAACCCTTGTTTGGCCGCTTGGTTGAAAAGCTTGTGAATGTGGGGGATGAGGACATGACCTCCAATTTTTAAGATTTCCACTTGGTAAACTTCAATGTCCATAGCGATTAAACCCAAAATCAATGTCTTCTAATGAGAAAACTTCTTTCGTTGAAGATTCATAAAGCTTTTTAAGATAGGAATTTCAATCGTGTAAAGAAATTTTATTATTATCTTTAGTTTTCCTAATTAGAATCTGCCTCTAGAATTTCTTAGGAGCTACCTTAGAGAGGTGTAAGAGATTCTCTTGTGTTTTACGAGTATACTGCCTTTTTTTCCTTTTAGTTAGGGCTTTGTATATTATTATCTTGCCAATTTTAAGAGATTCATCAACAACTTCCTTAATTTCTCTCCTTGCACTTTTACAATCTTTGTCATACCATGGGTTGTTTTTGCTATTTCTTTTATTACTTGAAACCTCAATTGAGAACTTGTTAATAGAATATGAGAGGGTTGTAGTAAAATTATGATGGAGATCTTCTATGTTGTCTATACTAGATAAATGAAGCAAATTAATTTTTAATTCATTTAGAAAGAGATATTTTTTATTTCTATCAAAGACTAATTTCTTTTGGCTATAAGGATTATCTTCTATGGGATCTCTATGCATGAAAAAATTGAGAGTTATAAGTAAAGGCCTATGATCAAAGTCAGGTTCGTGGTCATTTAAGATGTCAAAATTTGTTATTTTGTTGTATAGAGGGAGATCAGAGATAACATAGTCTAGCACACTGCTACCAAGTGTAGGAATTTACAAGGTAAGTTCCTAAGACAGAACACCAAAAGGACACCACTCACGAACAGATCACAGATCAATACACCAGTATTTTGACGTGGTTAAAACCCTCAGAGAGGGAAACAGTCCATGGCCTGTGCCAACGTGGCTACTACAGGAAATTTATTAATAAAATAATGAAAATTTACATAAGCTTCTCTCATGCACGGTTAACCTACAAATGACCCTCCATGTGCTTTAAATAGAATTCATGGACCAATCGGGTGTCAATCCACGGATCAAGTGTCAGTAATACTGAGGAGAGAATGAACCATTGGATCACTACATATCGTGATCATCAGATTGTAAGTTACAAATGTACATGTTAAAGAAACAGACTTTACCTAACTCTATACTAGACCAAGTTATACTTAACTATTCCTACGTGTCGGAATATCCTAACATCCCCCCTTAAGAACAACTTGGGATAGGATTAAAGAATTTACAAATATGACAAAATAGGAGAAGGAAGGAGGCACTAGAGCCTATTCCCCCTTAGTGACAACTTGCTGAACTCCAACCATAAATCGAAGTTTAGTGAACTTCACCTCTGTGAGAGCCTTTGTGAAGATGTCTGCAACTTGATCATCTATTGAACAATATTGCACTTCAAGAACATGGTCATGAATGAGCTTTCTGATGAAGTGCATGTGAAGTTCAATGTGTTTGCTGCGCTGATGCTGAACTGGATTTTTGCAAAGCTGAATGGCACTTTGATTATCACACCAAAGTGTAGTCGGATGCTGCTGCTCAAAGCCAAATTCTGATAGGATCTGACGAAGCCACAAGGCTTC
>APFE030167752.1:5786-17149 GCA_000404065.3 Pinus taeda
CTGTCACCGAAAGTGAGAAACTTGCCATTGAGGCATGCAAGCTTCAAAGTACTGAAAGGGTTGTTCCTAAGTCAACTTCTTGGATAATGAGTCGATGTCGACAAGAAGTGACTCATCGCAGGAGGGCCTTAATGAATCCCACATCAACGACACGGAACGAAGTAAATGATTTTGGAGGTGAAAATAATCTGACGATATAGGGTTCAGGGTGGCAGTCATGAAGGAATGGAGCATGAATGTATTGTAGTGGGTGAGACAGGTGAATTGTATGAATGACTTCTCTTGAACATATCAGCGACACTGACGATGGATTGGTAGCATTAACCCAAAAGATGGATGGTGTGATGGACCAATGGTGATGACTAGTGAACGGAACAATCCAACCCAACATGGATGCGGAAGGAAAGTGTCATGTTCAAGAGTGACTTGCTACCAATAAAGTTTCTTCAAGTTTTCTTCCCAATTTTCCCCAGTCATTGCTGACCAGTACCTCTTTATTTTTGTCAAGCTTGAGGAGGATAACATATTCTTGTTCTATAATCCACCCTTCGGGCGGACCTGTCGCTATATTTTAGCGAGCCTAGCGACAATGAAACTCGTTCTCATCCATGCAAACGAGTTTGTCGCTATTTGGTTTTAACGAGTTTAACGACAAAGATAACTCGGTCCCTTTCAATTTTAGAGAGTTTGAAAGGACCGGAAAGGAGACTCCAACGATTCTTTTTCGTCATGCAATCCCTTAAGTCTGAAAAAGTGTAAAATAATACAAAAGGGATGAATTTTCGATAGTTTTAATGAGCCGAACAAGACAAACACTCGATCTTTTTGTGTAATAATCCATTAGGTCCAAAATATTAAAATCTAGAAGAGGGATAGCACTTCCGATGACTTTAACGAGCCGGAGAGGCCAATTGCTCGGCAATATTTTCATATTTTATGAGTCATGTGAAAAGAGCTTAAAGAAGACTCGTTTTCGAGGAATGAGAGATGGTTTCGGGTAGCAGATGATTCCAGGTAAGATTTGGAATTTTCCAATCACGGCAGTGTCACAAGGATGGGTAATAGAATCACTCTTCGTAGATGTTCCTCGAAGGGGTAAACAATCATATGGGGGTGAATGATCGCCTAAAAAATAGAGTGGAGGTGATGGCGAGAACACGACCAAGGCTCAAAAGCTGGTGATAAGGCATTCACAATGGTTATTTACCGGTTCATTTTTTAACGAGCTTAAACGCTGGGGGAAACATTTGCTCATGACTTATGTTTATTTTTTAACGAGCTTGAACTATGCGCTAAAATTGCTCGTGGAGGGTTTATTTTTTAACGAGCTTGAACCCTACGGTAACATTGCTCGCGATGATGGTCATTGAGTCTTTGATTCACCATTAGCATTTTGTTCTTTCAAAGATTGTACTACCTGTTCATTTGCTTCATCAAACCAGTTAGAAATGAAGACATATGCCTAATAAATGAGTTAAGAACACTAGTATTTTACTTGAATTACGTGCATGGTAAATTAAAAGTGACTTTTACCTCTCATTTTACCATTTCATTTGAATTTGGTTTGTTGTAGCTCTGGAGGTGCTTTTCGACCCTGATTTTCACCAGGGAATTCTGGGAGATTCTGTGGACGATTCTTGATGCCATTTGGACTAGGTAGGAGCTAAACTTGTGCTCTTCAATTGCATGCCTTTCATTTTGGATTCTGAGCTTGTTTCCTTGTTCTGCTGAGCCTCTGGGGTTTGAAGAACTTGCCCTAGGACCATCGCACCCTTCCTTAATCGAAGGTGTGATGCATACTGATCTTCTCACTGACTAGTTAGTATGCAATGCTCCCAGTACACTTACTGGGGTGCGATGGGCACAGGGAGGAAATCTTTTGCACAGTTTCCTCATGGATTTTTGCCTGTTTTTTACCAAATGAATATCCTGACTCTTCTCTTGTTTGTTTTTCAGAGATTTGTCGGAGCAAAATGGTTGTTACATGGTGAGAACGCGAGCAGAAAGAAGACGACACTGTTGCTTTACATGATCCAGGCACAGTAGCTGCATTGCGGAACTGTGGCTGTTGAAGTTTTTCCGTATCTCTGGCATGAGGCAAAAAATTAGTTTGTTGCAATATTTCCTCAATGCCTGGGATCCTATCAACCAAGTGTTCCAGATTAGGGGCAAATCGATCCCCCTAATAGTCATGGACATCTATTTTTTGACCGGTTTATTGAGGCATGGTGCCCCTCTCTCATTATCAGGCTCCACCCGTGGGGGTGAGTCCGTGAGGGAGTACATTCGTCGGCATTGTAGAGAGGGATCTCAGCCGAGTACGGATGGCAAGATCAATATCTGAGATGTCACTGACCAGTCCTTGCGGACCATTCTGTTCACTTTTGCTAGACTGGCTGGTAGTTCTGCTCTTCACATAGCTAACAGGTCTTATATGCAGTATGCTTTGGAATGCCTTGAACCGAAGGTGTTCAATTGGTGTGATGAAATACTCTCTATGATGAAAGAACAATTGACCAAGGTGAAAAGCGGAAGATCCAAGAACTTTGGTTATGGTTCTATTTTGACCGCTTTTGCCTTGGAGAGAATCCCACTAATGCAGCCGCTGTACATTTCACTTGGCCTACCTCCACCGACTGAACCATGGATGCAAAGATGGGTTTTCCTCATGTCTCAACACGCTGGACAGCCCCAAATTTCTTTTTCTGAGACCTTCTTCGAGTGGTTCGATCGTCAGGAGATGGCTTATGCCAGGTTCCCATATGCTGGTATGGATTTCAGAGGTGACCCGGATTTGGTTCTGCCGGTTGGCGAGCAGTGGGGTGCCATGGGTAATTCTTCTGACCATATCTTTGTTCATTGTTCTTTATAATGTTCCTATGTGTTTTGATCAAGACTAATCAAAACTCATGTGCTCATGTAGATATTGGACCAGTTCGACCGACAGTACGCCGCAGAGACCCAGCAGCCGCTCCAGCGGGAGAGGCTGTTGGGAGGGCCATCCTTCGCGACCTTGATGTGGTTGAGACTCTTTCAGTGCTACAGGACTAGATCGAGGGTCTTACCCTTGGTATCCAAGATGTGAAGACCGACGGGTTGCCTCTGCGGTTGCAACGACATACTATTGGAGTGCCAAGTCAATGGACTAGGTTTTTACGCATGATTGCACAAGTGGTGACTTGTTATCACCAGCATAATTAGACTAGGGTGCCACCTAGCATTTTGAGTTTTGGGTCATTTGAACAATTTTATCTTGGTTACAAAACATTATGTACAAACTATAAACAGTTATGAAATATATTTTTGATTTTCGGAGCTTTATTTTGGTTAAGTTACATGATCCTGCTGCATATATTGATGTGATGCTTCTTTTTATAAATGTCGCAAATGTCTATCTAACACATAATTTTCCAATGAGTCCGTTAATGTGTTTAAACTTCTAGAAATATGTTGATATTGGATGAAATCAAATTGTCTTTCCAAAATTTTGACCCTTAGGAACATGCGTTAGATAGCCGAGTTTCGTATGGAATAGATGCCAGTGAGTTGTAGAATGACAAGCTGTGAGTCTAGCCTGATGAAAAGTCGGCATATGCCATGAGTGATGTCATCAGAAAGGAGTTCTATCAAAGCACTTTACTTAGCGATATTGTTCGTAGACCGACCAATACACACTCCTCTGAAAATTACTAACTCGCCGCTGGGATTGAAAATGGCCCATGTCGTAGAAGACAGGTTCCACGAACTACGACTTGCTCCATCGGAATATCCAACGAATGATTCTAGTAGGTTCGAAATCTGCAATGAATGCAAAAAGTGGATTACTTAACCATACTAAATGCTCTTGGCGAAAACAAAAATGTAACAAAAGCATGAGGATTACTATGCGAAATCAAGCATAGTAACGCTTGAGGTACAACCCGTTGTGAGGTTGCACCAGTGGAATCCCATCATAGCCCATCAACTCGTAGGCTCCTTTTGCTAATACTCATTTAACAATATAGGGACCCATCCATAATGATTTGAATTTCCCTGCTCCCAACTTATCAGATTCCTAGTCGTAAAGTAAGACCAGGTCACCTTCTGAGAAGACACGAGGTTTGACATTCTCGTTGAACTCTGCTTTGACTCATTTCTTATGAGCTTCGTTAGCCGAAGCTACATCATGACGGGTTTCATCCAATTGGATTAGTTCCAAGAAATGAGCCTCTTCTTCTGAGGTTCGAGGGAGAAGGTCGACTGCGAGTTTGAGGGACGAGATTTCACATTGAACCGGTAAGATTGCTTCCAGACCGTACACAAGTTGAAAAGGTGTGAGCCCGGTTGCATTTCTTACCGATGTCCGGTATGCCCACAAGGCTGAGTACAGGATTAGGTGCCAATCCCGTTTTTGGACTTTGATCATCCTTTACAACATGCGCTTTAGGACTTTGTTGATTGCCTCAACTTGTCCGTTAGCTTGCGGATAGTACGGAGTAGAGCTGTCGTGGGACAACCCTAATTTGGCAACCAACTAAACCATCATGTGATTGTGAAAATGCGATCCATGATCTATGACTATGGCATGTGGAACGCCGAATCTGGAGACTACGTGATTAAAAAAGAAAAGTGCAGCTGTTTCGGCGCTGTTGTTTAATGTAGGCATTGCCTTGGCCCATTTGGTAAAATAGTCTACCGCGACTATGATGTACCCATGCCCCCCTGCCGAGGTGGGGTTACATGTCATGAAAACTATGCCCCATTTTGCAAATGGCCAAATAGCTACTACTGGTTGCAGCGGTGCGGGTGGTTTTCTGGTTTTGCTATCGAAAATTTGGCAAGCATGGCAACTTCTAACTGCGGTTATGCAATCTTTGAACATTGTTGGCCAAAAGTATCCTGCTCGCAAAATTTTTTGCGCCATAGAATAAATAGATTGATGCCCCCCACATGCACCTAAATGACAGTCATTCAAGACTTTTTCAGCCTCCTCATGGGTGAGGCACGTCCGTAGAACTGTATCGATACCACAACGGTAAAGAGTATCACTGACGATCACATAGTCTTTTGCTTGGTATCGAATACGTCGTTGTTTGGAGTGTGAGGTATTAGACTTATAAATGATTGTATCTTCGTACCACAGATCGCTTGAAGATATCAAAAACAAATTTTCATCCACGATTGCTTCTTTGGATGTTGCATCGTTGGATGACAATGGGAGATCTCATAGTAACTCTACGAATACCAGGGCTTTCTTTGATTTGGATTTTTTGAATTCCAAATCAAACTCTTGTAGAATTTCTATCCATTTTGAATATTTCCCCCCCAGCAACTGTCGCGACAATATATAAGTCATGGGGTTGCAATCTGATAAAATGGTAGTTTTCCTAAAGAGGACGTAGTGTTGAAATCTCTGTATCGCTTGAACAGCTGCAAGAGCAAGCTTTTCAACGTAGGAGTATTTCATTTCCGTATCATTTAAGTTTCGGCTTAAATAATATATAGGATGTTCAATTCCATTGTCTTCTTGAACTAAAACTATTGCTATGGTTGTATCTGCTGCAGCCAGATACAAGTTAAAGTCTTTTTGGTAATCAGGAGCATACATTAATGCTACTTGTATTAGAGATTTCTTTAAAGCATCAAAGGAGGCTTGCGTGACCTGGTCCCAAACGAAGGGTACTTCCTTTTTCAATAGTCGAGTATAACCTTTAGCTAGCTCGACATAATTTATAATGAACCTCTTGAGGAAATTTGCTTTCCCTTGGAGTTTCTGAATCTGAAGCAAGTTTGAAGGTGGAGGCAAATCGATGATTGCCTGAACCTTGCAAGGGTCGAGATGGATCCCATCCGTTGAGACTACGAAGCCAAGTAAACGACCAAAATTTACACAAAACACACATTTGTGCAGATTGAGTCGTATCTTGTAGTGTTAGCAATGAAGAAATATCGCTCTCAAATGGTGCGGATGATCGGTCCACTTTCGCGAATGAGCTGGGAGATGATTGAGATATGGTTGAACGATGTTTTTGATGTCATGGAAAGCATAGTTCATTGCTCTCTAAAAAGTTGCCCCTGCGTTCTTCAAACCAAAGGGTAGCTTGTGATATGCGAATGTGCCCCATGGACAAATGAATGCAGTATTTGACTAGTCCTGTGGGCGGATATTTATTTGATTATACCCAGAAAATCCATCCATAAATGAAAAGATTTCGCATCCGGTGCACTCATCAATTATCTGGTCGATAAAGGGTGTAGGGTAGTTGTCTTCTGGACAAGCTTGATTTACATTCCTATAATCAACGCACACTGTAATCGTTCCTTGTTTTTTCATCACAGGAACAATATTCAATACCCAATCGGTCAGAGGAACGGGGTAAATGAAACCAGCATGGAGGAGTTTTTCAACTTCTGCCTTGAGGGCAATGACTTTCTTGGGGTGAACCTACCTTAGCCACTGTCGTACCGGTTTGACATCTGGATACATCTTAATTTTGTGTTCAACTATGCTTGAGTCAATACCTAGCATTTCATCATATGACCAAGCAAAGTCATCTCTAAACTCGCGAAAGAGAGCACTATATATTTCCAGTTTTGAAGAGAACAAGATTTGCTAACACAAATATTCTCTACAATGTCTATTTTGGTTGAGATATTTATGGCAGTAGTCTCTTCGATATTGGGTAGGTTTCTCTCAGAATCCATCGTATTTACAGTATTTGTTAGAAAATCAAATACTGAAGGATGGTGTCGGTTGCCGGAATTATCTTCTTTCTAGTTCAGAAGATGGGAATGATGGTGGTAATCTTCCCATGGTGCCCCATCAATCGATTGAATGATTCCTTCGTCTGTAGAGTGTACTTGCGACGAAGGATCTAAAAGGGTGCCATATTCCTTAGACCTATCTATCCAAACGCTCGATGAGCGTTGATGCAGGTTTGCCTTCCATGTTGAAAACATTGATTGCTATAATATTTCTAGTGGGGTTAGAGGCAAAACTTGTGGATGATCCATTTTAACATCATTTTCTGACATCTTTTGAATGGAAGATATCATATTGTAGGTTCGTACATTAGCCACTTCCGCGAAATTTGTAGGAGGCGGTAGGGTAAAAGTTCCCATTAACGTAGGGTCTTTTAGTAGACCTACCCCGATATTGTGAAGCATGCTAGGGCTTCCATGGATCATAGGAATGCTTCCCGTAACTTGCGAACTATTGGGGAGAAATTTTTTTTGGTCGATGATTGTAATTCCTCCTTGGGAAGGAAATGCAATTTTCCTAAAGTAGGTCGACACAACGACTGCCATGGCATATATCTAGGGTCTTCCCAGTAGGATGTTGTAATCGAGCTTTCTGTCGATGACTTCAACATCGATTTCTACTATTTTGTCCCCTAGTTCGACTTGCAAGTTACTTAATATTCCATACGGGGTGTATGTTCGTCCATCAAATGCTTTCAATGTCGTCGACAATCGCGACAAGGGCAGAGACCCTAGAGTTTTCCAGCAACTCATTGACATGATACATGTGGATGCTCCCTCATCAATAATTGTTCTATGAATAATTTTTTTGAGGGCTTTCACTTGGATGAGGAAAGCTAGTTGAGCTGGTAACTGAGGGTCGTATCCTTTGTGATTAAAAGATACAAGATTGGAATTTGTTGGGTCAATCCCACCTATTGCCGATAATAAAGCCTGCTTTTGGGAGGGGCAATTTTGTAGTACCTCAAGAGTCGACATCGCTGACGGAGATTGGGCTAAATCCTCCACTATATTATAGTGCTATGCTACTCGGGCACGAGGATTAAACATCTATTTTTGTACTACCTCCTTTGGCAGTTTTATTGTTAATTCAGGAATGATGGGTGGCACAACTTCAGTCGAAGTTGTTGTTGAACTACTAGGTTGATCATTATCCTTGTTTTTCAACATCTGTGGATTCTCGTAATCTTTACTCCTTGTTGATATCAGAGCATCATTCAGTTGCTTTGAAACTGACAACATTAGTACTTGAGACGGGGAAGCATTTTCGCTAGCAACCAGATTTGTTCCTGGGTTTGGAAACAGACCAGTCAATACAGCTGAGGTTTTTGAACTTTTGAAGAATTTTCTAAGTTCATCTTTATATGGAAACTCATTGGTCCAGTGGTCCTCGTCACATATATGACATGGAATTTTTGGTTTCTTATTCCCAGAAGGGTTTGCAGAAGATTTTTTAGGAGGTGAGTCCTCCTGGTTCTTCTTCTTCCCTTGTTTTTTCTTCTTTCCTCCTGGTTGCTTGGGTTCTTTGCCTTTGTCTATCGACACGGCATTTACTTCAGAGGCTAGAAGTTCCTCATTAGCGTTTTGACTCGAAACCGTGCGGGCCTTTTTCGATGTAGCCTTTGCGGTTTTAGTGCTTGTCGTACCTATCACACCATCACCGACATGAGAGTCTTTGTTGCATTTAGGAGGCGGAGGAATGGAAAATTCTTGTCTAGGAGCATTAGGGATTTTATCATAGAGCGTGCCAGACTGAGTATAGATCAAGTCTAGATATTGTGCACGAGCAATAAATTGCTCTTCAGTGACAACTCCTCCCTTTGCCACATCTTCTGTAATAGTGGGTAACAACGACTTAATAAGCCATTCAACCAATAGCTGATTAGGAACATATGTTTTTACCATTCTACGACGACGTCGCCACTCATGAATATGATCGGATATGTGAGTGGCTGTCGTTTGTTTGAAATTGGTAAGTAGCTCAGTTCTTGTTTCGTACCTTATAGGTAACTGAAAATGGGTTAAAAAGGTTGTGGCTAGGGTACTGAAGTTATCAAACGAAGCTCTAGGCAGTTCGATATACCATTTTTCTGCTGGACCAGTTAACGTGCGCTAAAAGAGGTGAAGCCTGATCGAATCATCATTGAGAGTGTTTGATGAACACCATAGATGAAAGGTCATCACATGATTCGACGGGTCTTCACCCGGATTTCCATTAAATTTAGGAATATCAGACAGAAGTTTATGCAGAATCGCCGGCCACCAAGGGGCGTAGGCAATTGGATCGTTCATTAGTAGACTTAGATCTGGTAACTCTAAAGTTGCCATGAAAGGCAACTGTTGATTCAGGCTTGGTTGAGCATACCCAGGATAAGATGGAATTGTTTGAGAAGCCGGTATTTGCATACCAGCATAATGCATTTGATGTTGGTAACTTTGGTAAGGTTGATGGGCATAACCATTGTGATATGGTTGATACGGCTGCCCATTATTTGCAAAGACTTGTTGCTCATATCCTTGGTAAGTCTGCTGGAATTGCGGTTGTTGGTATTGCACCAACCATGATTGTGAAGTCATGGGCTGTTGTCTAGTACTGAATGTTTGACCAAGATGGGGGTTGGTGTTCCCCGTTTGAACCTATGCCATTCCACTAGTTGGTGATTGTGGTTGTGTCATGGGTATAAGAGTTTGTTGCATTACAACCCGTGAAACTTGAGGTTGGCATACAACTGGTGACGCTTGTGCTTGCGATACTGCCACAATAGCCGGCATAGTGGGGATGTTTGTCATAGGTAAACTTTGTTGTATTGAGCATACAACTCTTGGTTGTTGAGACAGGATTGGCACCCAACCACTAGTTGTGATTCCAGCATAACCCAAATTTTGTTGTGAACTCATGCATGGTTGTCCTTTCGAGGAGGGCAATGAAAGGGTATACGACCCTCCATACGACGGTAATCCAGTACTCAAAGGAATGATTTGCCTTTGGGGACTAGTTTGCCCAAATTGACCTTGTGACGGATCAATTTGTTGAGACTCAACGTAAGAGATTCCAGATATAATTCTGAACGAACAAATGGGAACAATCCATACTGTCGAGATAGCCCCTGGATGGACTCCATTAAACGATTGAAAGCTGGTTGGGACAGATGGGACGCCGACGAACATTGTCAAAATAGCAGAAGGAGCTTCTGCTGTTGCTGTGTCGGGTAACACAGCCCTTGATGTTGACGGTTGTTCAGACATATTAAGCCTATCCAAAATATTCCTAAGTGATTCTTCAGGAACTTCTGATGGCAGGTAAATATCTTCTGATGAAGAAGGATATAGGGCGATCCCAGCTCCAAGATGCGTTGGAGTGCCAGATGGAGGATATTCGACAATCTCTTCTATGGCAATCAATTCGGGAGGAAGAGGCAGACTGTCAGGTCCATAAAATATTTCTGGTTCCGGAGAAGATGTAAGTTCTGCAGCAACAGATGGTTGGGTAGTAACACCTTCTGAATTAGCTATAGACAGAGGTGGTTCAGGAATAGAAGTGTTAACCGTCACACTAGGATCAATTGTAATGTCCTTTTGCTATTGAGGAATTTCTTCTGTAGAGGCAGGGATACCAGAAATGTTAAGAGTAACCGGAGTGTCTGAGGATGTTGGAGTGCTTGCTCCAACCAACCTAGGGGACTTTGATCTGGTTAAACGAGTTCGTTTTGTCCGGAATGGTTTCGCTTCCGGAGTCAACGACAGTTGACTCGTAAGTCTTTGCGAACGATGAGGTTTTGATTGGCTTTCCTCCACAATTGCGGATTACTTGATCAACTCAAAATAAAAAGGGAATTTTTTTTTTCGAATTAAATGAATTTTATACGCTTTGACACAACTTGTTTTTTCAATTTTAAAGAGTCGAGAAAAAACAAAAGATGACTCTAGTCCCTTCGATTTTATTGAGCTGAAGTGACAAGTGCTCAGAGACCTTTCCTTTAAGGAGTTGAAAAGGAGCAAATGCTTCTCTGGAGATCTAGGCAAGAGGATTACCAACGCAATCGCAAAATGCAGAATACTTTTTACGGTAACGATAGTTCAATCTTCCTGAATGCTGTGTTTAGTGCATTGCGATCGATGGGGGAAGCAGACACGGCTTCCTAGGATAAAGGATTACCTATGTGGTCCCATATCATATACTCGACGGTACGTGGGAGCACAAGTCCGTACTGGAACTTGCCGTCTCAGAGTGGAGGAATCACCCAACCAACACTGAAAACAATAGTTACCAGGTTTTACAATGCTGGAATACGTCTCTAGCCTAGACCTTTAGATGTTGTGCGTTAAGTTCCAAAGCGTTGTTAGATTCATTAAATTTATTTTAAGTTGATCTTGCTTACCAATTTGCCTTTCAGGTTCACCGTGTGGTGTGTATATAATTCCTAAAATGCAGTCTAGGATAATAAACAAATGTTTAATCTTCTTTCGGAAATGAAAATCCTAGCTACTAAGGAAAGAAAGTTAAGAATCTTTCTGCAAAGAGCATAGAGCACACGCTAAATGCATTGTCCTAAATCAAACCAAGCAGTCAAAATGCAAATGCACATGCATGTATTTGTTTTCAGCCTTCTTAATATATGAAT
>APFE030167757.1:0-14593 GCA_000404065.3 Pinus taeda
ACCCCCTCATTGAATGGATTTTTGGCAATATTTGCAGATCATTTTGCCATCAATCATATCACAATGATCCCATGCAGTATCTCTGGCTTTTGGAGGCATGATGACTCCCTGGATGGTAGATCATAGAAGTGAGAAGTTTACAACACAAAAAAAATTAATTCATGGACAACAGTCAAATAAGTAATTTTCAAGTGCAAATCCTTACCTGGAAATGCAAACTAGCTTCCTTAGCCTCCTCTTGAAGATGGAAACTCCACTGACAGCTACACACTATCTCCAGAATAGCTCCAACTCCAACTCCAAGATGACTACTTCAGCAAAAACTCAACACTCTCCAAGCTCACAAACAAACTCACAAACACTCCAAATCAGTTGTGTGAGACAAATGAGAGTGAGAGGGGCCTCTTATAGCTTGGAGAGGGTGTTTTTGGAGGGAAAACACCCTTAGTTCCCTCCCAAAACCCCTAAACCATAGGCAAAAATCCGTTTTTTGCAAGTTATGGTGGGCATGCCTAAAACCGGCCGGTTTAGGACGGAACCGGCCGGTTTGATACAAACCGGCCGGTTTCGTCCTAAACCGGCCGATTTTCACCGGTTAGGGCCAAAAATTGGGGAAACTGCCTTTCTAATTGGGTTTTTTGGCCGGTTTTGACCGACGACCTTGCTAACCGGCCGGTTAGACCGGTAACCAGTTTTTAAAACACTGCTCATAGTATATATCACCACCATTGTAAGGCCAAGATCACAAGTCAAAGCATTGTAACAACCACGTGAGGTTTTGTATTAGGTATCACAAGCCTATGCCTTGTTATCATCATTTAAATATTTGTTGTCTTGGTTGGACCATGGTTGGTCCCTCGTAGTTCACTTTGGGTTCCTCTCGTCCTATATAGAGTTGGAAAGCCTTAGGTGAGCTTACTTGAGGACTCATGGTTTGATGGGAGCTTATTTTTGTAGGGGTGATCACTAACGTACAGGCCAATCCAACTCGGGTCAAAGTGCACCTATGTGTTTACCACATGATTATGGTCTATAGAGGCTATAGGTGGCCTTGGCTTTGGTATAATGTTCATCAGACAAATTTCATGCATGGTAGTCTTATTTATGACAACTTTCATATTTCCCAAGGAAATATGTGATTTCCAATGCAAAGTGGTCCTAGTGGTCAAAAAGTCAACTTGCTCTCAGATTGTTCAATTTCACAAGAGGAGTCGATGCCACGTTCAAGTTTTCCAATCATAGGTGGTAGTGGCTAGTTACAACTTGTCAAACTTGGTCAATAGATCAAACAGGTTTTCAGGTGGCAAAACAGGGAATGAATGGGGCTGAATGTTGCATTCATTATGTCAAAACTACTCTCCTCATTCAAAAGAACAAAACCCATGTTTCAGATTTTCCAAATCCTCAAGGCCATTAGAGATCACCCATTTGAGCATGATGATGTGGCATGACAAGTTTCTAGGTGGCATAACAGGGGCAGATTTTGTAAAGATTTGACATGTAATATGTCAAAATTGGTCTACAGAGTTAGAGGAACAAAACCTCCATGCCCTGGTTTCTCCAAATTCCCGAGGGTGTTAGAGATCCAACAAAGAGCATGATGATGTGGAAACGCAAGGCATAATTTGGTTAAAGGAAGCAAGATACAAATAAAATCAAGCCAAGTTATAGCAAAACAAGGTGGCAAATTGTAAAATTCATTAAAGCATTGTAGAACTAGAAAAAGGTTGTCAAGTTCGAGTTAGTAAAAGAAAAAGTCTATTTAAACTAGTCATTGGCCAAGTCGAATAAACGTTAGAAGGTCTAACTAGCTGTTGGAGATCTTGTGGACCAAATAGTTGGGCAATAGACCAATGAAGTGACCATTAGGAGACAAATTATTTTTCCAAATGACCAAGTCGAATTCCCTCCAAGGCAAACTAGTGGATCATTGGGCCAACTAAGTCTACTATTTTTTACTATTGACCATACTAGGCCATTAGCAAAGAAGATCCTGGCCCTAATTGAATAAGTTTGTCTAAGTTGACCCCTTAGTGGGTAACTAAAAAATTGCATTGTAAAATTCTATGAAAAAAATAATTAAGTCTCTAACTTGTGGATAACGAGTAATTTACTATTTTGAGGAGTTGTCAAAACTAGCCATGATCTAACTTTTGCTAAGTCTTGTATAAAATTCTATAAAAAGCTAGCCTCCCCTCATTGTATTGTTGTTGTTGTCATATGAGATTTGTGCCATCAAATAATAAAGAGCTCACTTTTGTAAACCATTTTCTATAATTGTTATATACATTATGTGGATTGGTTTTTATCTTCACTTTTTTTTTTCTTGATCATATATTATTGGGGTTTAATCTAATAAACTTAATAATTAGTAAAATTACACAGAGGTTAACATATCATGCCATTGAGGGGCAACAAAGTCATGTGGAAGGGGCAGGTTAGGGGTCAACCCCACTTGGCCTTTTTGTTTTGCAAGTGGATCAATCTATGTGATTGGACCATTCTAAAGGGGAGCTTCGAATCATGCAGGATTTTGTATTCATCTTTAGACATGATCTGAAGATCGGAGATGCCACATTGAAGGAGTCGCTTCTAGCTGGGTTCAAACCTTATTAAGGGTATTAAGTCAATAGTGGGGGTGACTTCTTTGAGACCAAACCCACTCACTTGATTTATCAAACTAGATTGCCTTAATAAGGCATTGATTTCACACTCCTGCAAGGCTAAGCTAAGTTGGGCACAAGTGTAAACTCCACAACCATTTTTCTACGAAAACTTTAAACCTTTTATTTTAAGAATTAGTTAAAGGTTTAATTGTTTGCTAGTTTATTCATTCATTTATCTTGTCAGCAAGCATTTCCTTGGGGAAATTGAATGAAACTGCTAAACTAACCAAGGATAGGTACAATAAATATTATTTGCACATTTAATGCTTGTATCTAGTTGAATTATTTTGTGGATCCAAGGGTATATTGGCTATAGCATACATGATCTGCAACAAAGGCAGGGGTTTGAGCACTTTTCCAACTGAGTTACACATCAAAAATCCCTCCTTTGACTCCATCTTGCTTGATATCATGTATTTCACAATTTAGAGTTGAATTTATTTCATTTCCAGCCACATTAGAATTAAGATTTAGATATGGAAATTCTTGGGCCATTTTTCCCAAGAGGGTTTCAACCAAATTCCTGAAAAAACAATTTCCAACTTCCTAGAAATTGACCTTTTCAACTGTCATAGGTTGAGGAGAGGCTTCATAAGCTTCCATTTTGATCCTCAGGTCTCTCTTCCCTTTGATATAAAATCTAGAAGTGCTTAGACACTTGTAGGGTTGTTGATTTGAGGTTAATAGGTTGTTTTCCCCATTTCTATGCAAACTTTACAATCTGATTTTATAGGGAAACAAGATATTTTGACCCATAAGTCTCTAACCAGTGGTCCAAATTGAAATACAATTACATATTTGGTCAAATATTTTATATATTTTGGTACTTCTAAACCACCTATTTAGTTTTCTATTTTACAGTGATATTAAAAACCAACTAAGCAGTGCTCGAAGATTAACACCTCCACTTCAAGTGACCCCATCTAAGGCATTGATCTTGTTTGGGATTGTTTGGGGTTGTAATTGGTACTCCTCCCTTAACCATTTAGGAGGTCCTTGGATCTAAATAGTGGGGGCTTGGACCAAGGTGACAATGGCTTCCTACCTTGTGTGTGCCCATCTAGTAGGTCACTAGGGCCTTAGCAACCCACTAATTGAATCGTTAACAATTCCTTGAACCGTGTTTGATGATGTCACATGCCCCTTAACTTGACAATGATAATTGAAGCCTTGATGATGAACCTTGGATGGTGTGATGACTTGGCACAATGCTAGACACACTCCCTCACACATTGGACCATGGATCGTGCACCTTGGAGCTAGGATATTGCATTGATGAGATTTTGTTTCACTTGGAGAGGGCACGAAGTTGCTTGATGACATTGTACACTATGCATGACATTGAGGCAAGCACTATGACATTGGACATGATGATGATGGAGCACCTCTTTGGAGAGGTCATGGAGTTGATAATGTCATCATGGTCATGGAGGATGTTGTACTTGATGGATCATTTGGAGATGAGACATGTCCCTTGGATGATGTGACATGACCTTTTAATGAGATGTGACTTTTGATGATGCATTGCACTTTTTGGGGATAGACATGACCTTTCGAGCATTTACAACCCTTCAAGGAGATGATGTCACCATATGCACTCACACATGTGACATTTTGGAGCATGTTCTTCATGTTTTAGCATTGCATCTTCATTTTAGAGGCACTTTTGGGGGTTGGCTTGAGACCCACCCACCTTGTATCATGGACTTTTATATTTTTAGGGCTTTTAGTTAATCATTAGCCTAAAAAGTAAAGTGCTTGGTTGCCCTAGTATAAATAGGGGAGTACTTGCCTTCTTTTGGATGATTGCATATGGGAGACAGATCACTTATCTTGGATACTTTTCTTTTTCTCTACTTCACTGTGGAGCACTAGTTGAGTGACTTCTCTTGAGAGACTTTATGATGTGGATGGTTCTATTTTCATGGATGATTATTGATAAACTCTAATGCTACATGCTATCTAATGTGATTTATCTTTTCCTATCTTGTTTCTTGTTGACTGATAAGGCTATTAAGTATTCACCATAGTTTTGTTGGTATTTTTGTCTCTTTATTCTCTTTAAACAAGGTTTTTCATCAAGTTCTTTGAGGTGACCTGAGTTAAGCTCTCTCCCTTGTTTGTCTTTGAAAATAGAAGGATGACAGTGTTAGGAGTTTAGGGCACACAAGTTAGTATTCCTTAGTTCTTTGTACCCACATCCATCTCTTAACTAGTGTCGGTCTTCATAATTATATTTGAGTCATGATGTAATATAACTATCAAAAGAAAGAAAAAAAAATGTATTGAGAAATTGACTTATTAAAGCATGGGTTTCATGCTTGGGTCAGTTATTTATAGGTCATATCCTCCATTGCAAGCTTCTAGGGTTTATGTCAAGTGTCCTTGTCCATGTCATAATGTAAAAGACCCTTACTGGGCTTCTCTTGTTAAGAAAAAAATTATGTTATCATATTTTAGGTCTTCTAGGCCTCCTCCACCAAGCTAGCCTCAAAGAAGGACAAATCGACCTAACTAAGGAGTAGAAAAACCTATACAAAGGCAAGTCGAAATTTCAAAAGTACAAGAAATTCGAATTTCGGAAGTGCAGGCAGACCAAGAAGTGCAAGCAGGCCAAAAAGTGTTGAATTTCCACGTCTTGGATCTAGGTTAGAATCTTAAATCTCTGACTCTACCAAACCAAGAATCTCAACAAGAACTACTTTACACAGCGGAATAGATAAAGCAATAAATCACATGTACACAAGTATACACAATTTTTAACAAAATTGTACAATAATGTACAACCCAATCTTCGTTATATTAAACCAAATCTGAAAAATACAAGTCTATGGTATAAAAGATACAATGACAAACTTTGTTGTAGCTTCAATGTCGTAGCTTATCTTGCCAGTCCTTCGCTCCCGTACTACTCATTAGCTGCCCCTTAGTCCTTCAAAGGACAACACATTGAGACTCTAGGAGGGTTGCCACCTAACACTGCTGCAAGTCACTTTTGTAGCATGTACATGGGCTGATCCAATCTTCTCTTTGGGTAGGCTTAATTCTCGAGCTCCAAACTGCCTTCTAGTAGCCTCTTTCGTCCATCAAAGAGCTACTCATAAGGATGCAAACTTCACCCAATCTTCAACTATCTTTGTCACTTCAAGGCTGCTAGTCTAAGGCTACTTTGGACGTCCACACGCTGCTCTCCAACAGTCCAAAGACGCCCAATACTTCACTGTTAGTTCTGCTCCTAATATGGACTCTTCACCTCCTCGGAAAGTCCTCCACACGACACCAACAGGGTGCAAAAACAAATTGATCCAAATATAGTCAATATCCTTGACCCAACACAAATTTAACTGTTGCAACAAGTTTGTTTTGCTGTTGTCACCATGATGACTGGTTAGGGCACCAAACACCACTGTAACAACCCTCCAACAGTCATCAAAACAACCTTTAAAATCTACGGCCTTTCCTTGTATATGTCTTCTCCTCTTCGTTGAAGGTATAGGGCACAAGACAACCCTCAAATGTGCCTATGCTACCCCTTGTTGTGGTGGTATGTCCTATGGCCTACCACACAACACTCCTCTAGGTTAACGACACCCTTTAGAAAGGTTCAACCCACACAAAGTAGCCCTAACAGACCTGCGTTGTAGCTCCTTAAGGCCTCGACATACCAGCAATCTCCCTTGGCCTCCTCCAACAATTCTCGAACCCCTGAACCAACCCTAAAACAGTGCCTAATCTGTGTTCGACGTTCCTATAGGTGTCCTCCCCTTGCTACGGCTAATTTAGAGCTCCCTAGCCTCCACCGAGCCCCTTACTGTTGTGTGTGTTGCACAATTTTGGATTCCTTTAAGCCTTCTAATCACCTTGTATTTATATCAACATAAGGGCTTGTAATTAGGGGCTTCAACCATTGTCATATGCCAACTTTACACCAAGCGGACCTTGACACATATGTGAAAACTCCTTAATTAACCTTCAAAAATTCATATCTCCACTTCTACAACTTGGAATTCGACAATTCTCAAAGTGTTGGATTCTCCTTCCCACCCTCTATCATCTCTGCCATCACATGTAGAAATGTGCTCTCAGAAATACCCAAAACACATTTTGGTGCAAAACTCCATACTTGGGTTCCAAGCCCATAAGTGACCCTTGTGGCAGTTTTCCCTCCAAACCCTGAACCCTAGGGCTTGGAGTACCTCCCAAGCTACACAAATCAACACTCCCTCTTAGCGAGGGAGGTACTTCCAAGACTAGGAAGTATCTCGTCATCATCATCACGGCTCGCAACACTTGCCCAACTCTTGGTGCTCACAATCGCAGCAATCCCTGTACGGTGAACTATGCCCTTCTCAGAAGTGTCGTTGTCACTACTAGAAGCACCCTGCTTCTTCTTATCCTATAACTTCTTCCATTCTCTCCATGATTGCTTCTTGGCAATTGTAGGAGCACCCATGCTCCCCACTGACCACATGCTCTTCTGGGACTGCAGAGTCTCCCTCTAAACCTACAAGCTCCCTCTCTAACTAGACTCCCTCCGAGTCTCTGGAACCTGGACATTCTCGAGAAGGTGTACCTTCTTCTCGAGAACCTGTACCTGCTCCTCTGAAGCCTGCACTTGCACCTGTACTTGCTCCTACTTCTATGGAACCTACACCTGCTTCTTTCCATGATCCACAAGCTTGTCCGTCAACCTGTAGAGACTATGCTCTCTAATTCCAAGTACAATCGTATTGGATTTAGAGCCTCTAGGCCTGAGTCTTGCCTTCCTATCTTGAAAGAAGACCTCAAACCCCTTTCTCTCGATCATCAAGACAAAAATCACGCTATATCTGAGTCCTGGTACAAATAGTACATCCTAGACCCGCATCACACGTCTTGTCTTCATACTGAATGGCACAACACCCGATCCTTGGATCTCCAACTGACTCTTGCCGCCCAACACCATGTGCAACTTCGAGTCCCATTCAACTAGAGTCTCAAAAACCTCCTGTGACACCGTCATATGCTTCGTCTCACCACTATCCACGTACCATCCATCCTCATTGACAGTACCCTGGGAGAAATGAGAAATCATAGCAAAGCCATCCTCTTCCAATCTCCTGGAGAGATCATCTATCTCACCTGAACTGGCAACACCGACAGTCTGCTTTCCTTTTCTCTTCTCATCATCTCCCTTCTTCTTCATCAAACATCTTGACGAACAATGATCCATCTCGCCACAGTTGAAACACTTGACTTTACTCAAGTCCTTATTTTGCTTACCCTTCATTCGCGCTACAATTGCCAAGTCATCATCAAGAGACTTATTCTTTGGATGAAGATCCTCGTCTCGCAACTCTTCTTGAATGAAGTCATCCCACAGCCTATCCCTATCCCAATCTAGCAGCTTTTCCCTGCCAACGATCCCTTTGATGAAGGGCTTCCATTCCTCAGTGAACTCTTTCAAGGAAATCCTTACCATATCTCCATCTGAGATAGTCACGCCAATGGCAGCAAGTTCATCTTTGACTCAAGACAATCTTGTCAGATACGAGGTCACGCTTTCACCCTTTATCATCTTGGCGGACTTCAACTTATCCTCCAATATTAGTACTCGGTTCTCGTTCTTATTCTGGAACAAATTCTGAAGAGCCATCCAGATCTCATATGCATTGTTCTTCCTGGACAAATGAGGTATTAGGGCATCCTTCACACAATCTAAGATGATCAATCTCGCCCTCGCATCCAAATCTTCATATATTTCCAACTCCTTAGGGTCAGTTTGCTTCTTGATCCCTTTCTCGGCAAACTCCTAGATCATGTTGACCTGCAAGACCAACTTGATCCTTTCCTTCCAAGGACTATAGTTGGACAATCCCTCCAACCTATCCTCATACCATAGACCAGCCTGCAACTTCGACATTGTAGTGAGCCCTTCACTTACAATGTGACCAACTCCCTCTCACGTTGTACTTCATTGCACACAACTCTGATTTACTTACTTCCAAAGTAGCTCAGACACACTCTGATACCATGTTGAATTTCCACGATCTTTGGTCTGGATTAGAATCTTAAAATCTTTGATGCTACCAAACCAAGAATCTCAACAAGAACTACTTTGCACAGCGGAATATATAAAGCAGTAAATTACATGTACACAAGTATACACAATTTTTAACAAAATTGTACAACAATGTACAACCCACTCTTCATTATATTAAATCTAATTTGAATAATACAACAGTATATGGTATAAAAGATACAACAAAAAACTTCGGTACAACTTCAATTTCATATCTTGTCCTGCTAAGCCTCCGCTCCTGTACTGCTCACTAGCTGCCCCTTAGTCCTTCAAAGGACAACACATCGAGACTCCAAGAGGGTTGCCACCTAACACTGCTACAAGTCACTTTTGTAGCATGTACATGGGTTGATCCAATCTACTCTCTAGGTAGGCCTAATTCCCGAGCTCCAAACTACCTTCTAGTAGCCTCTTTCGTCCATCAAAGAGCTACTCATAAGACTGCAAACTTCACCCAATCTTCATCTATCTTCAAGCTTGCTAGTCTAGGGCTACTTTGGATATCCATACACTACCCTCCAATAGTCCAAAGATGTCCAATACTTCACTATCGGTTTTGCTCCTAAGATGGACTCTTCACCTCCTCGGGAACTCCTCCACACGGAACCAACAAGCGGCAATAAAAAACTAATCCAAATCTAGTTAATATCCTTGACCCAATACAAATTCAACTGTTGCAACAAGTCTATTTTGTTGTTGTCATCACGATGACTAGTTAGGGCACCAAAGACTACTGTAACAACCCTCCAACAGTCATCAACAGTGTTTAAAATCTACAGCCTCTCCTTGTATAGGTCTTCTCCTCTTTGCTGAAGGTATAGGGTACAAGACAGCCCTCAAATGTGCCTACGCTACCCCTTGTTGTTGTGGTATGGCCTGTGGCCTACCACACAACACTCCTATAGGTTCACGACACCCTTCAGCAAGGTTCAACCCACACAAAATAGCCCTAACAAACCTGTGTTGTAGCTCCTTAAGGCCTTGGCCTACCAACAATCTCCCTCGACCTCCTCCAACAATCCTCGGACCCCTGAACCAACCCTAAAACAGTCCCCGATTTGCCTTTGGCCTTCCTATAGGTGTCCTCTTCTTGCTGCAGCTAATTCAAAGCTCCCTAGCCTCCACTGAGTCCCTTACTATTGTGTGTGTTGCACAATGTTGGATGCCTTTAGGCCTTCTAATCACCTTGTATTTATATCAACACAAGGGCTCCTCCAACATTGTAATTAGGTGCTTCAACCACTGTTATATGTCAACTTTACACCAAGCCGACCTTGACACATATGTGAAAACACCATAATTAACCTTCAAAAATTCATATCTCCACTTCTACAACTCGGAATTCAACGATTCTTGAAGCATTTGATTCTCCTTTCCACCCTCTATCGTCTCATGCCATCACATGTAGAAATGTGCTCTCAGAAATACCCAAAACACATTTTGGTGCAAAACCCCATACTTGGGTTCCAAGCCCACAAGTGACCCTTGTGGCGCTTTTCCCTCCAAACCATGAACCCTAGGGCTTGGAGTACCTCCCAAGCTACACAAATCAACAAAAACTGCAGGAAGACCGAGAAGTGCAGGCAAGCCGAAAAGTGTAGGCGGACCGAGAAGTGTAGGCAAATTGAAAAGTGTAAGCAGGCCGGAAATTTTCAAAAGTACAGGCAGGTCCAAAATTCCAAAGAAGTTGGGGCCGAAATTTCTAGGTTGGTGTTGAACAAATAGAGAATATTGAAAGTTGTTGTATCATCTTGGAAGGCTGACTTGGTGGAGGAGGAAGGTTTGTTGGTCTAAGGTCTTGGCATATCTCATTTTGAATCTATTGAAGGAAGAGTTTTTGACTAGGTTTTCCTTTATATAAGGGTTTTATCCCTGGCTGGGCGCCTACATCTGGTGTCCATGATCTTCATGTTTTTGTTTAGATAATTGCTTGATGAGAAAAAGGTAAAGGAAAAACAGAAAGAAGTTAATAAGAACTTAATAATATCACAAGTAATTATCAACATAAGAAAATCTTTTTGCCTTTCCGATTTTCTGTTGATTTGGGGTAGCATCGAATGTGCTCTAGCCACGAAAATTGGTGGAGAGGCTAAAGCACATGAGATCTCCAAGAACCATAAATGGCTTGGGTAGAATCTAACCAGTTTGGGAGATATTAAAATAATTAATATTTTTAATGAAGTCCCTAAGTCTAAACTTAGGGAAAATAAAATATTAATGTGAATTAATATAAAATTGAGTTAGAATGGTCCAAAGGTCATGGATCAAGCCAGATCTAATCTTAGTCGTTGAATTATCAAGAAGAAAAGTATAAGAGGAGGCTTGAGGTTCAATTGGAGAACACATTGAGGGAGACCAGTGAGTTCGATTTCTGGAGTTGGGTTAGCTGAGAAATTCGAACTAGCGGTCTGAAGAGCAGCAGGAGGCAACAAGTATGAAGCAGAGAGTCAGGATCAACAACAAAAGACTAGTGCAGAGGCAAGAGAGGCAGATGTAAGGTCTTTCAGGCAGATGCTGAGCCAGCAGGAGACTGCGCAATCACTAGAGGGCCTACGTGGGTGACACAGAGAGGCCCAGGGCTGACGCAAAGTGTCTGGGAGCTATGCAGAGGGCTAGGCTGACACTGGGACTAGGAGAAGTGTTGGAGAATTTTTTCTCTTTGTTGGGTAAGCCAGTTTGGCACCCGGTTGTACTGAAGAATTGTTGAATATTAAAATCCTCCCTTGTTGCATCGGTTTTCCTACATTGGGTTGTTCTAGTGAATATTGTCCAAAATATCTGTGTCGATTTGTTGATTCTTGTGCAACAGAATTTATTTTAATGTTTATTGAAGGAATTTCATAAATAACTTATTGAAAATAAGTAGGCAAAGTAAATCAAATGTTGCAATGATAGAATTTTCACATGGTATCAGAGCGAATAATCAGAGACAGAAAGGGAAAATCAGTTATGGGTCGAGACCATGAGGCAGAGGCATCCACATCAGGGGACACGCATAGATTTTCAGAAAATTGCACAAGAGATTTTGATTTCTCCATGTTAGGTTCCAGGATTGGAGAAGAAGTGGCTTGTATGACTAGTTCTGGATCATTAGAAATATGGTATATAGACAGTGGAGCCTTTTGGCATATGATGGGAATCAGGGAATGTTTCTCGAAGTATCAAGAAGAGAAGATGAACTTTTAGATCACCATGTGGAACAAAGTAAAGTGTACTCCAGTAGAGAAGGGTACCACAGTTTTTCAAACAAAATTGGGAGAATGGTTCCGCACTGCAAATGTGCTACATGTACCAGGATTGGGGATGAACTTACTTTCTATGTCGCAACTTCAAGGCAAGGGCTATGACGTCCACTTCATCGAGGAGAAGGTATACATCAAACACCCGAGCTGGAAAAAGAAAGTGCAGATCGGGATCAAAAGTAACAGGTTGTACAGATTACAACCTGAATCACCAATGGCACTAATAGGTGGTCATGAAGACAAGGACTTGAACAAACTATGCAACAGAAGAATGGGACATTTGCACCATGGGGCTTTGAGAATTCTCAGGAGGACTATAACAAGAGTTCCGGATCTTAGTACGGAACAAGATGATGTATGCAGAGGATGTGCTCTAGGAAAGTATGCCAAGGCAACATTTCCTGAGAGTAAACATAGGGCCAAGACTGTACTAGGATCGATACACTCAGATATTTTAGCATACCTAGAGGGG
Organism: Pinus taeda; assembly: GCA_000404065.3. Taxonomy (NCBI): domain Eukaryota; kingdom Viridiplantae; phylum Streptophyta; class Pinopsida; order Pinales; family Pinaceae; genus Pinus; species Pinus taeda. The sequence goes on from APFE030167757.1 coordinate 12,442, forward strand.
ATAATATGGGGTACAAAGGGCGGTACCCAAGGGAATAATGTAATAATGGGATGGGCCATAGTAATAACTAAGGTGGTTAAACCGTATCATGTAAGGGACCACAAGTAGTTAGCAATAATGTAATAAGCCCATGGTATTAGATAGATGGTATTAAGGGAACCATGGTAATGAACCATGGTATTGTATGTATGAGGCCTATATAGAGGCTAGAGTCTCCCCATTGAAAGATGTCAAGGAATATTGTATGAACAGGCATATGGCTTATGGAGTGTTCTCCTTCCTTAAGGAGTGAATGTATGGTGTTGCCCTACCTTAAGGGTTTGATCAATAAAGTGAATAATTTCTATCTATATTTAGATCTTATTATTTCTTGGGTTTATTTATATTATCATATATTTATGGGTTAGATCTATAACAAGTGGTATCATAACACTTTCTTGGGCAAAACAGAGTATTTTTTTTATATTTTTTGCAAGAATTTTTTTGGGGCGGTGAGTTTGCAGATCAGATTTGTACGTTTTGGTGCAAAATTTGTAGAATCTAATTGCAGATATGGGTTGTTGGCGAAAAAATACCCAATTTGAAAAAAAAATCAGCGGAATCGGAGTCTGGATGAGGGAGATATTGCTGATTTAAAAATTAGTGTGGTTGCAAACATTTTTTGGGGCGGCGAGTTTGCGGAGCAGATCTGTACATTTTGGTGCAAAATTTGCAGAATTTAATTACAGATCTGGATTATTTGTGAAAAAATACCCAAGTTCAAAAAAAAATCAGTCGAATTAGAGTCCGGATGAGGGAGATATCGCTGATTTAAAATCAACATTTTTTTTTTCAGAATTTTTTGTGTGATGGCGGGACAGTTGCAGCGCCGATCTGAAACTCCAGTGCCTAGATCGGGATTTCTATAACATGGGAAGATGCAGAATGGTTGTTCCATTTCCAAAAACAGGTCATAATAGGGATTTTGAGCAATATTGACTAAATTGTGACAATTCCAAATTTTCACCAAGTAAGTAAATTTTTCTCAAACCCTCTTCATGCCGATTCTATATTTTACAGGAAAAGATAATGGTCCTACTATGGAAGAATACATAAAAGCAAAAAAGTTAGTAGGGGCACAACAATGGAGATTTTTGGTAATGGCTCATTTTTCTGATGAAGCGACCACGTGGTGGGAATTACAGAACAAAAAGAAGTTGTACACTCTTTCAGATGAAGAATTGGAAAAATTACTTTTAGACAGATGGTCTCATACCAGAAAACAAGATAATGAGAAACATGTGGAGTTATTTCCTATTGGTATCTCCTTATTGCAGGTTCATGGATTGCTTCAAAAGGAGAAGATCATTGTGTCTATAAATCCTAGTTGCAAGTAGAATCTTATAAATGTCAATTTGGCAAAAAACTTGCAAGTCCCGGAAAAAATAAATGGAGCACACACAGGTTAATAATGAGGAGGTGCAAGTTTATAAAGATTTGAAGATTTCTATGGACAAGTATGTATTGCATTTTGATTTTTATGCTTCAGATATGGCTAATGAGGATGTTGTTTTGGGATACCCTTGGATGGAATCGGTGGGTACTATAAATATTAATGTGCAAAAGAAATTCCTGAAGCTCTGGTATAAAAAGAAGAAAATTACATTACAAGATATTTCCATCAATAAACAACTAGAGTCCAAGGAGGCTGAAGCAAAAGATGTTCCAGGGACTGACATATCAGATGATGAGCCACTGATGGTCGACAACCAAACACACACGTCAAACCAGGTACTAGAAAAACAGGTAGAGTCCAAGGACGCTGATGCAGAAAATGTTACATGAGATGAGGATTCAGTGGTTGAAGTAATATTGGAATATAAAAAACAACATCAGGCACCACAACATGTACTAGATACCTGTTAGCACTTGAAATTTCACCTAGGCTGAGATAGACAAATCTCAAGGCTACATCAAACCATTCAGCCTCGTAGCTAGCCCTACGAGGTATGAGAAGGCTCTCTCCGATCAAACTCGGTGGATTTTTCAATAGGATGAGTTGACCAATTAGAAACACTGATTTTAGGCTAGTAAACTGATAAGGAGGGTTGATTTAAAGTTTTTGGGGTTTTGGTGGCAATTGAAGGGAGTGCAATTCAGGGTGCGGGGATTG
>APFE030167757.1:18269-35971 GCA_000404065.3 Pinus taeda
ATCCAGCAAAGCCAAGAAGGGAACAAGGACCAGCTCCTCCATCAGTTTTATGGCATGCCTAACGGGGTGCAAAACTGACAGTGATGAGACACCTACCTATGCATAATGCAAAGAGCTTTTGATCACCGATGGAGGGCTCAAGACCGACACTAACAATACCAATCAGGCTCCATTAGGTGGTAAATTAAAGAAAGATACATTGTTGGTTAAAACTTCAGCATATCACCACCCACATCACCTAACAAGAAAACAACCAACAAGATGGCAACAAATTAGCTACAAGGACAACAATCCCAGCATGGTGTATAGAGAGGGGCGTCGATCCACCTACTATACATCAACACAAAAGAGCTACGAGGATCAACTTCCATATCAAGCGAGCGAGGCACCAACTAGATCGAGAGTTCACCTTTCTCTTAGATGGCTAGATGCATGTGCATGGTACCAGTGGACTACACTTTTGAGTAGATCTTATTATTTGTGTTCTTCCCATGTTTCGGGGATGAAACATGTTAAGAGAGGTGGAATGTAGTATACCTAGGGGGGATAATATGGGGTACAAAGGGAGATACCCAATGGAATAATGTAATAATGGGATGGGCCATAGTAATAAATAAGGTGGTTAAACCGTATCATGTAAGGGACCACAAGTAGTTAGCAATAATGTAATAAAGTTTAAACCCATGGTATTAGATAGATGATATTGAAGGAACCATGGTAATGATCCATGGTATTATATGTATGAGGCCTATATAGAGGCTAAAGACTCCCCATTGAGAGATGTCAAGGAATATTGTATGAACAGGCATATGGCTTGCTGAGTGTTCTCCTTCCTTAAAGAGTGAATGTATGGTGTTGTCCTACCTTAAGGGTTTGATCAATAAAGTGAATCATTTCTATCTATATTCAAATCTTATTATTTTTTGGGTTTATTTATATTATCATATATTTTTGGATTAGATCTATAACAAAGAAGAAGTGGCTTGTATGACTAGTTCTGGATTATCAGAAGTATGGTATATAGACAGTGGAGCCTCTTGGCATATGGTAAATTAAAGAAAGATACATTGTTGGTTAAAACTTCAGCATATCACCACCCACATCACCTAACAAGAAAGCAACCAACAAGATGGCAACAAATTAGCTACAAGGACAACAATCCTAGCATGGTGTATAGAGAGGGGCGTCGATCCACCTACTATACATCAACACAAAAGAGCTACGAGGATCAACTTCCATATCAAGCGAGCGAGGCACCAACTAGATCGAGAGTTCACCTTTCTCTTAGATGGCTAGATGCATGTGCATGGTACCAGTGGACTACACTTTTGAGTAGATCTTATTATTTGTGTTCTTCCCATGTTTCCGGGATGAAACATGTTAAGAGAGGTGGAATGTAGTATACTTAGGGGGGATAATATGGGGTACAAAGGGAGATACCCAATGGAATAATGTAATTGATGGGCCATAGTAATAAATAAGGTGGTTAAACCGTATCATGTAAGGGACCACAAGTAGTTAGCAATAATGTAATAAAGTTTAAACCCATGGTATTAGATAGATGATATTGAAGGAACCATGGTAATGACCCATGGTATTATATGTATGAGGCCTATATAAAAGCTAAAGACTCCCTATTGAGAGATGTCAAGGAATATTGTATGAACAGGCATATGGCTTGCTGAGTGTTCTCCTTCTTTAAAGAGTGAATGTATGGTGTTGTCCTACCTTAAGGGTTTGATCAATAAAGTGAATCATTTCTATTTATATTCAAATCTTATTATTTTTTGGGTTTATTTATATTATCATATATTTTTGGATTAGATCTATAACAAAGAAGAAGTGGCTTGTATGACTAGTTCTGGATTATCAGAAGTATGGTATATAGACAGTGGAGCCTCTTGGCATATGGTGGGAATCAGGGAATGCTTCTCAAAGTATCAAGAAGAGAAGATGAACTTTTATATTACCATGGGGAACAAGGCAAAGTGTACTCCAGTAGAGAAGGGTACCATAGTTTTTCAAATAGAATTGGGAGAATGGTTCTGCGCTACAAATGTGCTGCATTTACCAAGATTGGGGATAAACTTACTTTCCGTGTCGCAACTTCAAGGCAAGGGCTATGACGTCCACTTCACAAGGAGAAGGTATACATCAAACACCCGAGCTGGCAAAAGAAAGTGCAGATCGAGATCAAAAGTAACAGGTTGTACAGATTACAACTAGAATCACCAATGGCACTAATAGGCGGCCATGGAGACAAGGACTTGAACGAACTATGGCACAAAAGAATGGGACATTTGCACCATGGGGCATTGAGAATTCTCAGAAGCACTGTAACAAGAGTTCCAGATCTTAATACGGAATGAGATGATGTATGCAGAGGATGTGCTCTAGGAAAGTATGCCAAGGCAACATTTCCTAGGAGTAAACATAGGGCCAAGAGTGTACTAGGATTGACACACTCAGATATTTGTGAACCTATGTCCACCAAAGCTCTTAGTGGTGCCAAGTATTTCCTTACCTTCATTGATGACCACTCAAAGAAAACTTGGATTTATTTTCTGAAAACAAAAGATGAGGTTTTCTGTTGATTCAAAGAGTTCAAGACTCTGGTGGAGAATCTGACTGGGAAAAAATAAAAGTTTTGCACTCAGATAATGGAGGAGAGTATGTCGATAAGGACTTCATTGATTTTTGTGCTAAGGAGGGCATCAGAAGAGAGTGGACAACTCCGTACAATTTGGAGCAGAATGGAGTAGCAAAAAGGAAGAACAGGACTATTCTAGAAGCAACTAGGGCCATGATGTATGATCAGGATATGCCAAAATTCCTGTGGACAGAAGCATGCAATACAGTAGTCTATGTTCATAATGTTAAAATTTATGTTTTCCCACCTCGGTTTTCAGTTTCTCCTTATTTCTCCCATGTAGTTAAATGCCCTTTCCCATAAACATACATTCAACAGCACTGGAAAAAAATAAATTTGCTGAAAACACAAATTCTGGAAAATTTACAGAATGCTGGAAATTGCAGAAATAAAAATCAGCAGTAATAAATAGCCATTAAACCACATTAAAACTGATATTTTTGGTCAACGTGACTCTGGAAAAACTCCTACACCTGGGGAAAACCAGTTTGAGAGCTCTTCTTTATTTTTGAAAAATGTCTTTTTACAGCAAGAAAATTTCAGCAAAAAATTACAGCAAAATAATTTTTTCAGCAAGCAAACTTATCCGTTTTCAGCCCAACGGACCACTTCGAAACTTCTCAGTTTTCAGCAAAAAAATCAGCTTTTTCTGTTTGTTCTTGCTACTGTTCTGCTTGTCTTTCTGCTGTTCTGATTTTGCTGAAGAGCTGCCTGGTATGTGTGCCAAACTGCTGTCTCTTTCTCCTTCTTGTCCAGAAATCTCCCTTGCTCTCTTGCTCTCCTTCTCCCAATCTGCTCATGAAAGAATGAATGATCTTTTCCTCCTTTTCCTCCTTTAATATAACTCCAAGTGACTTTTGGGTGATCCAAGTGACTTTTGGGTGATCTCTAAATCCAATGGCTGAAATAGATTTAGATCAATGGCTGAGATTAAATGCACATTTAAATCTCACTTTCTATTTTTTAATTCACCCCACTTTAATAAAGACCCACTTAGTCATTTATTTCCAAAGTCACTTTTCCTTTCTAATTTTTCATTGACTTTATTCAAGTCACTTTAAAATTAGACTTAGTAACTTTATCATTAAAGTCACTTTTAAATTAGATTTAACTTTATAAAAATTATAAAGTTACTTTAGGAGAAAAATTAAATTCTTTTGGACACTTTTCCCTAGGCCAAAGATCAAAGCCTAAGAGAACCACCTGTCCTCCGGTACCAAATTTCAACACATAACATGACTCCTCATTGGGTGTTGGGAAAGATTACTCTAGGGAAACTTTTCACAGGGAAGATGCCTAAAGTCAGTCATTTCAGGATATTTGGGAGTTTAGCATATTGCCGCATACCCGAGGAAAAGAGGAAAATGCTGGATCAAACTACAGAAAAAGGATATCTAGTGGGATATAGCGAGAATGCTAAGGCATACAAAATCTATCTTCCAGGGAGCAGGAAGGTAGTGGTTCGACGAGATGTAAAATTCATGGAGGACAAGGCTTTCAGAAAATCTCGTGAGATGCCTTCCGATGAGCAGTCAAAAGAAGAGTTGTTGGTTAAACCTCTTCAACCAACAGAAATAAAGAATTCTTCCTCAGATCAGGAAGATTCACAGGACGAGGAGGAGCTAATAGAGGCACCTACTAGCAGAGGAAGAACTAGCAAGGAACTTCGTCAGATTCTACGAGATGCAGAGTACTTCATCGGTGCGCCAAGAAACAATAAGAGGGAGCGAAAACAACCAGATAGATATCAGGGATTAGTAGCTTAGGATGGAGAGCCTACTAGTTTCTAGGAGGCAGCTCAACATCAGGTTTGGCTTGCCATGGTAGAGGAGTACAACTCCATAATGGTGAACGATGTCTGGGAGGTAGTGCCAAGGCCTCAAGACAGATCAATAGTAGGTTTGAGATGGATCTACAAGATCAAATACGCTGCAAACGACAGTGTTGAGGAATACAAGGCCAGGTTTGTGGCTAAAGGGTATGCTCAAAATGAAGGAATTGACTACGACGAGACCTTCGCCTCGGTAGCCAGGTATACATCTATTAGGACCATGATATCTCTTGCAACTCAGATGGGGTGGGAGATTCATCAGATGGATGTCAAAACGACTTTTCTGAATGGGTAATAGAAGAAGAGGTATACATTGAACAACCAGAGGGCTTTGAGACACATGAGAAGAAGTCTCATGTATGTAGATTGAAGAAAGCCTTGTACGGGCTGAAACAGGCACCTAGAGCATGGTATGTTCGAATCGATGGCTACTTGCAAAAGATGGGATTTGTCAAGAGTGACGCGGATCCGAATCTCTACTATTTAGTTATATAGAATGAGCCGCTAATCTTAGTATTGTATGTGGATTATCCCTTTCTGATAGGATCATCTAGGCTCATTGGGGACTGCAAGAAGAATCTAGCCACAGAATTCGATATGAAGGATTTGGGACTGATGAATTACTTCCTAGGGCTGGAAGTTTGGCAACAGAAGGGAGAGATCTTCCTTGGGCAAGGGAGGTATACTACAGAAATCCTAAAAAGGTTCAGGATGGACGACTATAGACCCATGGCTACTCCAATGATCACCATCTGGAAGAATATTGATGCATCAGAAGACAAGGATGTTGATCCCACACTATACAGGCAGCTCATTGGGTCCCTAATGTATTTGGTCAATACCAGGCCAGACATTTGCTACGTTGTCAACACCCTCAGTCAATTCATGGTGGAACCAAAGAGGGTGCACTGGGCAGCAGCCAAACATGTCCTCAGGTATTTACAGGGAACAATCAATTATGGACTCTTGTACACCTGGGGTAAGGATATCAGATTGAGTGGATTTACTGATGTAGATTGGGTAGGAAGTTCAGTGGATCAGAAAAGTACCTCTCAGTACTATTTCAACATTGGATCAGGAATGACTTCCTGGTGCAGTAAGAACAGAACTCCATGGCTCTGAGCTCATCTAAGGCAGAATATATGGCGATGAGCACAACTTCATGTGAGGCCATATGGCTTAGAAAACTGCTTGTGAACCTATTCAGAAGGAATATGGAGGCCACCAGGATTGTGTGCGATAATCAGAGTTGCATCAAGCTGTCTGAGAATCCAGTGTTTCATGATCGGTCAAAGCATATTGATATCCAGTGTCACTTTGTCAGAGACTGTGTCCAACGAGGAGCTGTACAGTTGAGCTACACTCCTACAAGAGAACAGGTGGCAGACATCCTCACCAAGGCCCTTGGAAGGACAAAGTTTGATTACTTCAGGGAAAATATGGGGATGATAAAGAAATCGTTTCAGTAGCAGAAATGGGGGTGATAGCAGCACGGATGCAAAGGGAGTTGCAGTGCGGATGCAATGTTGGGAGCAAAGGACCAGCAGTAGCATGGATGCGGAGGGAGCTGCCATACAGATGCAGCAGTGGCAGTAGCAAAGCCATGGGCAGCAGTACAGGATGCAGCAATGCAGAGGATGTTGGGCAGGGAGGCCTAACATCAGCAAAGGGACCGATGCCGGATGATCAGGGTGATACTCAGTGAAGAGTATTACTAGAGCACAGTCCTTGCTAAGAGGGAGTGTTGATTTGGAGTAGCATCGGATGTGCTCTAGCCGCGAAAATTGGTGGAGAGGCTAAAGCACATGAGTTCTCCAAGACCCAAAAATGGTTTGGGGAAAATCTAACCAGTGTGGGAGATATTAAAATAATTAATATTTTTAATGAAGTCCCTAAGTCTAAACTTAGAGAAAATAAAATATTAATGTGAATTAATATAAACTAAGTTAGAATGGTCCAAAAGTCATGGATCAAGCCAGATCTAATCTTAACCATTGATTAGGGACTTAATCTTGATTGTTGAATTGTCAACGAGAAAAGTATAAAAGGAGGCTTGAGGGTCACTTGGAGAACGCACTGAAGGAGACCAGTCAGTTCGATTTCTAACGCAGGGTTAGCTGAGAAATCCGAGCTAGTGGTCTGGAGAGCAGCAAGAGGTAGCAAGTATGAAGCAGAGTCAGGATCAACAACAGAAGACCAGCGCAGAGGCAGACGTTGAGCCAGCAGGAGACTATGCAGTCACTAAAGGACTTGCGTGGATGATGCAGAGAGGCCCAGGGCTGACGCAAAGTGTCTGGGAGCTATGCAGAGGTCAGCCAGGCTAATGTTGGGACTGGGAGAACTGCTGGATAATTTTTTCTCTTTGTTGGGTAATCCAGTTTGGCACCCGGTTGTATTGAAGAATTGCTGAATAATAAAATCCTCCCTTGCTGCACCGGTTTTTCCACATTGGGTTTTTCGGGGACTGTTGTCCAAAATATCTTTGTCGATGTGTTGATTATTGTGCATATGTTTGTTTATGTATTATGGTGTGATATCTACAACAAAATTTATTTTAATGTTTATTGAAGGAATTTCATAAATAACTTATTGAGATTAAGTAGGCAAAGTAAATAAGATGTTGCAGTGATAGAATTTTCACATTTTCTAACATGGTATCCGAGCTAAGGTGAAAGAAGGAAGAAAAAGGTAGCCTAAAGATATATTGAAGGAGAATAAGAAGTTTCAAGGTTAGGTCACAAGGAATGGCAGATATCAATATGACAAACTCAATTATGACAGAAAACAAACTAGAATGAGCCTCCAACTATGGGGTATGGAAAAAGAGGATAGATCTTATCCTTGAAAAGCACAAAGTATTGAATCTTGTTCAAGAGAAAGTCAAGAAAGGAACAGATGAAGCAGAGAAAGAGAAGTTTAGAGAATATGAAATTGTAGCCATGAACCTAATAGTGGATGGAGTAAAGGTCAACTTAATTCCATACATTTCCAACATTGATTCCGCTCAAGAAATGCATGAGGTTCTCTCCAAATTATTCACAATCAAGAGCATTGGTCAAATATCAAGCCTCAAGAATGAACTAAGAATTGTTAAGATGACGAGTGATGATATATTTAATCATATTTTGTAAGAATCTCTAGAATAAGAGATGAACTCCAAGCAATAAATGAAATCATACTAGAAAAAGAGCTCTTAATTACTATTCTTCAAAGACTAACAAAATCTTGGAGTGCTTTTGCATCAGGATTCAACAGTTAGAAGGAAACTCCAACATTTGAACCAATGTGGAATGCATGCAGTCAAGAAGAAGCCTGAATATCACTAGTAAACAACAAAAAGGAGGATGAAGATGAAAACACCTCGAATTCATATTCAGCTCATCATAAGAAGGAGAGAGCCTTCAAGAAGTTCAAAGGACCAAAGAAGAAAGTTGACCTATCAAAGATTGAATGCTACAATTGTCATAAGATGGGTCATTATAGAAGTCATTGTCTTGAGAATCCAAGGAATAGGAAGAGAGAAAGAGAACATGTGAATATTGTCAATGAAGCTCCATCGAATAAGAACAAGATAGAAGAATCCAAAGTCAAAGACTTATTTGCTAGAGACTCTTAGGGATACTATTCCTTACATATCCTTCTATCTTAAGTTTTGCATTGTTTTCCTTTATGTTTTGATTTCTAGAGTCTGTAGGTCTAACATGTCTTGTTCAAACATTTTTGAATTATTTTGATAGGTTGTAGGTATCCCTCAAAAGGATTGGGTTGGGAGGGAGCTTCCACCATTTTACCAAAGATAAATATCTTATCTTTTGTTTCATCTTTTCATGTTTGGTTTCCTCCTCACTTCGAGATTTGTTTGTATTATATGCTAAGAACCTTTCTTTTTATATTTTCCTTGGTTAGGAAAGCTTGTTGAATATTCAAAGGCTATGGAGGAGACTTGAAGCATGGAAGAAGTTTTGTTGCAAAGGAATCCCTTCAAGGATTGATGTCCTACAAGGTTTGGAAAGCTTTCTTATAAAGTTCTCTTCATATAAAAGGTATGGTCCTTCTTCTTTGAAATTTGTTTTACATTATTGACGTCGTTATGTCTAGGGTTTTGAATCATAAAGATTCTTGTTAGGGTGATTAATCATTAGATTGAATCTACTCTCATGATATTATTTGATCATTTTTGTTTAACCCTAACCTTAGGGTTCACTATAAATCCTTAGCCTCTTGTTGCTAAGGGTGTGTCAATAGTGATTATGAAACCCTAGTCTACTTAGGGTTGTTGAAATCTAGAATTCCTATTCTTTTGATGTTTAGGTTTTGGTATTGTTATGATAGAAACCCTAGATTTTAGGGTTTGGTGAATTATGGTTTGTGAACAATACCCTTGCCTTGTAAGTAAGATCCTAGGAATGAAACCCTAGGTGTATGTTCATATGTTTGATCGAAACCCTAGTCTGAATAAAATTGTTCTATGTCTAGATGTACAACCCTTTTCATTGTGTTTCTATGCCTAGATGTACCATTGTTGAATTACATCTTGAAACCCTAGGCTTCAAGCCCTATTTCCTAGGCATCTTCATAGGTATTCTTTCCCTTTATACAAAGAATTGTCCCTGGTTCCAAGTGAGAAGTACCTTGATCAAGACTCCAAAAATTCACCTTGATCCTATCAACATAAAATACCTTTAGGTGATCTATAATGGGAAGTCTCTCATGTGGTGAAATTTCACTAAAGCTCAGATGGTGGAGTGCTAAGGTGACAATGGAAGCGACCTCATCATTGTGTTTTAGTCTAGCTCTTGCCTTGTGAGAGGCGTGTGTCTTAGTCTAGCTTTTGCCTTGTGAGGCCTCTCAAAAGGCCTGCTAAATTTTGAGCCTCACAAGGCTTGCTAAATTTTGAGGCAACAATAACACCACTTTCTAGTATCCTTCAACTTCCCATTCTTCTTTGGAAGGGGCTTTTACTAGTTGTCTTGAGGGTGGTTATATTTTCTCAACAAAGTGATGTTCCAAATTCTTTCTTGACCCTTCTACACTTTTTTTTTTCCTCAATATTCACAACTTAACACTAAGCAATTCCAAACAAAGAGATGTACGGAAACTCTATTTGTGTTTGGATGTATCTGTGTAGGCCACTATGGTATTTTAGAACCAATTGTTCTTTGAAGTTCCTAATACCCAATTTTGTATGCAAGGTATGAAAGTGATTGATGTACATTGACACAATTTGGCCTTTACCTTGGCATAAGATTGTCTATCTCATGCACTTGTCTTGATAGCTTCCACCAAGTAAACATTCCTTGAGGGTGTCTACAAATTCAACCCAAGTGGGATCTATCACATATAGTTCAAAATATTCAATGTGTTACACATAGTAAGTATCCCACCATTCTTTGACATAGGCAAGGGCCTTTAGGAGTGCAAAAGTCATAATCTCATCATTGCAAATGTTGTGGACATAGAAATAATCCTCTATCAGATTTAACCATCTCTTCAAAGCTTTTGTGTCTATCTTGTCTTCAAATATAAGGATACCAAAAGGACCTTGTACTTTGAAGGGTATTATCCCTTCGCAATCACTACTTTTCAAAGGAGCATTTGTCATTATTGGGAGTTGTTGAAGAATCTCAATAAAATGATCTATAATATTGATCCTTTGTTGCTAAAGGATCTTTTGGAGTAACATATCAATATGATATTTTGCTTTTCTGTCTTCCTTTACTTTGCCATGTGAGGCTCCTTATGTTGGTTAGGGAAGCTTTCACCAAATTCTATTAGTTGGAGACCTAACTCCCTGTACCCTAAACTCATCATGGAAATGCACAAAAAAGTAGCAAAGAAGAGATTGCTCCGATACCACAAATCTAGATTGGATTGAGACCAAACGAAAGATTGTGCAGCACAAACGCACTGTTAAAAGTAGCCTATAGCGAAAACCATATTCTACTAATGACTCAAATGGTCAAAAACATCAAAATATGCTTACCTATGAAATGATCAGAATGGTGGTAATTTTTCTTTCATAAGAGATATGATGACAATGCTCATTTGTAAAAAGCCCATATCAAGAGGCTAAAACTAATTTTTATAATAATGCCCAAAAAAGAAAATCCTAAGAAGAGAAAGCCCTAAAATGCAATAGCCATAACCCTAGCATGATTAGTTCTAAGTAAATATGTTGAGCTAGAGTCCCGTGGCTATGGTCCAATGGTCAGGCAGGGAGGTTTGGTCCCTACAAGTCTCATGGTCCAATCCCAAGCAGGACTATGTACGCTTGAGAGTTGCTCTAGTTGCAATTTCTTTAGTTGAAAAAAATATGCTCAACTAGACTAATCTAAGTTGTCCAAAAAAATTGAACTTTTCTGAGATCATAAATTTTCACTCAATGCTCCATTTTGGGTTTTCTTCAACTTGTTGGGAAGAATATTATGAAACTGAGTTAGGTACATCGTCATTGCACATAATACCCCAAAACACATGGGAAAGTCCATAAAATGCACCAAAAGATAATGACCCAAAATACTGTCAATATCAGAGCCATTTTGAGATGGCACTAAATGGCAACCTAGATCAATATCAACATACATTTATTTATCTAGGGCAAATGATGGAGGGCATTTCAAGAAAGTACATGGTAAAAGGTGGTAGCTTGGTTCTCGTACTCAGATAACAATTATTTATTTTTATACTTGTTAATGTTTGGCAAACTTAGATGAATTTAATTTGCTTTCTTGTTGTTATACTCTACAATGTCCCCAAGCTAAGGAGGAGATCGAAAGAGGTAACCTCGAACCACTTTCAATTCAGTAGCTAGCCCTACTAAACCAGAGAGGGATCTCTCTAAGGATCTGTCAATGAATAACTAGAAAAGAAATGGATTTTAGGCTAGATGTATAAGTCTTGTTTGAGTATTTAAAAATTTAGGGTTTTTAGGTTTGTTGGACTAGGGATGAGAACAGGCAAGTAGGTCAAGTTATCAAGTTTGCAGTGACAGACATAAAAAGGAGCTAGATATCAGTGTGTTATGATGAACTTAGGATTTAGTCAATGTAGGATAGGTTTGAGAGTTTGATAAAACATAATGAGCATGTATAAACATGAATTCATTAATTTTAGAAGAAGAGAGACACAATCATGATTTTCCACATAAACAGAGCTTAAATCTAAGTATTTTGCCTATATGATTGCAAGGAAAACCATAAGAAGAAAACAAAGCATGTAAAGAGAGATGATTTCATCAATTAAGAACCGATATGAAAGAAAAATAACACCATAGACTCCCTGAACAAGTATTCTTGAAATATAGCTACAACTTCCCCTTGATTAGTTGTAAGAAAACATAAGGTACAAGCCTCTCCACAAAAGTCCAAGCCTTCTCTCTGAATTAGAAACGATACATATAGACTTAAACAAACAATTTCCCCACCTTTAGGAGTCGAATTTGTAAGTGGTGGAACAATTTCCAAGAATCTCTCAACCAACAAGTGAGAGTGAGAAGGTCAAAAACAAACTTTTCTCTTACACTTTGATTTGAGTTTTGCATCATTTATGAGGCCTATTAACCATAAAAACAACCTATCATGCCTATTTATTCATGATTACATCATCTATACTTCGAACTACACAAATTACATCATTAAGTTACCTTTGACCAAGTCAAACTAGAAATCTGAGAAATTACACGATGGAATTTTTTAATTGAAAACTCAGAAAATTGCAAAAGCACAATGCCAAATTTGAGGCCACTTTTAGGTGCCTTTCTAAAGTCAAATTTGAAATCTGAGAGAACGGTCAAGTAGCCTTGCTTGTCTAGTTTCCAGAACATCTTGAATTTTTGAAAATGACCAACGGGAAGGCCTTCAAAAATTGATTCTCCCAAGATGTCTCCAAAAGCGCAGTGCCTGTGAAAAAGAGGGCCAGAATGTTGATTTTTGACCCCTTTTTCTCATTTTTCTCAAAATCTGAGCCCTGTCTAGAAAATATGAGGAAGTGGGTTTTGAGAGGAGGGCATCAGCTTTCCAAAAATTCAAGCCACTTGTCATTTGGAGCACTGAGGAAAAAGCGCAGTGCCTTGCGGGGTCAAAATTCTGGGTTTTTTTGCAAAAAAAGGGCTCAAAGATGGAGCTATATCTTTCTAACCACAAGGCTTTTTGGAAACCCGAGAGAGGTTTTTGTAGATAACGATGTTGTGAAGAAAAAACTCTCTCAGTTTCTGGAAATTCATTTTCATTTTCTTGTGATCTGTGCCACAAAATCATGACTAAAATAGGAAATTAACTTGATTTTTTCTTGTTTTTTTTCTTTTTCTGACATAGGTCTCCAAGAAAGTTGCATATCTCCCAATCTATGATACCTGTGTAAAAACTGAAGGAGGTTTTTGTCCCTTGGTATATGATTGACAAAACCTCTTCCACGTTTGTCAATTTCATCTCCATTTGGTCAGAAACACACTTTGAAGAAAAACCTCTTGATGAGTTTGTGAGGAACTGATCTCTTTGATGTTAGATGGCTCAACTTTTCAGACATGTACTCCATTATTATACTTATTCTTGTCTGTGTGTGTGGCCTCTACTTTCAATGTGAAACCCTAGCTCACTAGGAGGAAGAATTAGGGTTTAGTTTTAGGAAAACAGGGTATTTGAGACAGTCTTGTAGATGGAGGGGAATGAAGGGGTTAGGGGCTTTCTAAATTTTAGGGAAAATTTTGGGTGGTAGTGATAGATGTTAGGGAGTGTAAGGAGGTGGAATTTCTTGAAAAGAGCAAGGGAAAGGTGTGAAAAAGTCCAAAACACAATCCTAGCCTAGAAATTTGCAAAAATGCGTCATTGAGCTAGGGTTTAGGGAAAATGAGGGGAAATGAAGGGAATGGGTATGGGAAATGGTTGGGAGGGGTATATAAGGTATGTGAGGGGGTTATGGAACATAAAAAATAGGATTTTTCTCACTACAATGAAGCAAAAGCATTTGGAGACCAAAAGCACAGTGAAATCCTAGGAGAGGGATTTTCACTGAGTTCTTCAAAATAAAGGATGCATAAGAGGTGCCAGTTTGTTTACTTGGCAAGGAGATGCTAAAACTTGTGAATTTTGAAATGAAACCCTTTTGATTCTTTGGATGGGCCTTTGTAGCTTGAAAGTTGATTTTTGCTTTGGTAGTGGCATGACATCATATGTCCCTTTGAGGAATGATGAGACGAGGTAGTGTATTGCAACATTGTCTTATTTGAAATAAAACATTACCTTTACCTTTATTTTGCTTTCCCTAAGCTGCTAACTCCCTTTACCCATTGACTCGCATGATGGACGTGTTTTTGTTTTGACATATGGTATCATGATGACACATGGAGTGAAACCCTAAACCATGACCTAAAACAATAAATCTAACCATTTCATGACCCAAGACACTTAAATGAAGATATGATACCTCGAAGAAGACAATGACTATGATGAGTGATGAAGAACATGAGTAAGTGAAGGGAGCAGCATTGACCTAGACACAACAGCCAATGACCAAATTTTATTTTTAAACCTAATGAAGTGATAAAATTTGACCTCAAGACCCTAACAAAACCTTGTAAGAGCATATTTGATCACTGGAGACTGACATGACTGGCAGGCACTAACGTTGGCTCCAGCTGGGGATGGCAGCTTCTTGGAGGTGTCAAGAACACCGTAGACTAGGTAGCCTTATCCATTGGGCATGGAGTCAAAAACAAAAAGACCAAACTCAAAACTCAAAACTGACTGACTAACTAAACTAACTTGACTATAAAAAACATACTAACTAAACTTACTTATGGCAGCAGACCATCGAGATTTGAGGGCTTCAAATCCATATGATAACCGCCCACTTGCTGAAAATGTATATACAATCATGTGTAATGATCCCTCCAGTGTAGCCAATCCAACAAATGGCTATTTATTTGAATCATGCTCACACTTTCTTTGAACAAGAAAAAAAAACAAAAGACAGGCCACTCCAAGTGTCCACTGAACATATTTACATGATCCATAAATACAATAAAATTCGTTTCCCTTGATGACTGAAGCAAATTAGTAAAAGGATCCTAAATAATATGAAATGTTACCCTGTCTTGAAAGTCAACAGAAATACAAGCACACCCTTCATTTTTCAATGCAATTTTTTGTCGGGATGAAAATGTTCATTAAGTTTTTTATTCACATTAGGAAAAAGGGAACTTTGTTCTTGAAAATCTGTTTTTGAGGCAACCATATCATCAATAGCAAAGATGTGTACATCCATAGGATTTGGGACAATTTTCTCTTCTTCAAAAGACTCCTCATTTTCTTTACTTAGAGGAAGATCATCATGTGCATGAGGCTCTAAAACAACCTCTCCTTTATCATTTCTCTCCTCTTCATCATTTGCCTACAATGTTTGATGACTATTCTCTGCCATAATTACATTGTCTGAAACCTCCACACATGCCAATTCAAAATAATGATTTGCACGAATCTGCTCTTGGAATAGTGTTTCAGATCCTTGTTCATGTATTTCATCAGAAACCTCATCTTGATCTTCACAAACCTGATCTTGAAATAAAACCCAGAGAAAGAACAATTTGAAACAACAAATGAATGACTATCTTCATACCTTTCATTAAAACACAGACAAATCTGCTGCAAAGATTCATCAAACTCATAGGATGGAACATGACTATCATTCATAAGCACCATTTCTTCATTAAAACAAGGCTAAAAGTTCTCCATTGCTTCTGAAATGTCTACAACCTTTTTAATGTCATCATTGGAGTCCTACCCAGTTTCACTTTCGTCCAAGGGAGAAAACGCTTGTTCTTCTTGGTGATGGAAATGGTTCTCATATAAAGCCTCCAAGATCTCTTCATCCATGAACCCTTCATCACCATAAACACTTTCCAAATGATGAATAAAACCTTGAAAATGTTTGCAACAATCTTTTACCAATAGTAAAGATAGATGTTCTTCTTTAAGATTTTCATAAAACATCATATGAAAAATCAGCAAGTGAATAAATACAACTAGGTGGCAAACCTTCATACCATGATCTTGCTTGTTCCTCCAAGGTGGCCATGAGCATCTTCATCAGACAATCTTCAGGAAATTGAATTTGCAGCCTATGTACGTGCATGTGAAATTTGACCAAGTGAAGAGCAGCATGCTCTCCTTTCTCGTCTTTGAACTTCGGCAAATAAGTCTGCCAATCTACACAAGGCATGCAATTTGGAAAACCTGGAATATGAGCATGATTTAAGGGAAGTATACATTGCAAATATGGGATTCATCTTGCAGCAGTGAAGTCGCCAATTCAATCACAAATGGAGTACTTTGAAATTGCATGAAACTGATTGGAGTTGCCAGTTGGGATGCTTTAGCCTTCTCGTGGCTGATCACTGTCTAGCATCAGCAATCAGATCTGATCCTTGTCGTTCTTTCCCAAGGAAGATATGATCTTTCGTTCCCTGACAATGACGCCAAAATGTTATCTTCTACAATGTCCCTACGCTGAAGAGGAGATCGAAAGAGGTAACCTCGAACCACTTTCAGTTCAGTAGCTAGCCCTACCGAACCAGAGAGGGGCCTCTCTAAGGATTTGTCAATGAATAACTGGAAAAGAAATGGATTTTAGGCTACATGTATAAGTCTTGTTTGAATATTTGAAAATTTAGGGTTTTTAGGTTTGCTGGACTAGGGATGAGAACATGCAATTTGGTCAAGTTATCAAGTGTGTAGTGACAAACATAAAAAGGAGCTAGATATCAGTGTGTTATGATGAACTTAGGATTTAGTCAATGTAGTATAGGTCTGAGAGTTTGAGAAAACATAATGAGCATGTATAAACATGAATTCATTAATTTTAAAAGAAGAGACACAATCATGATTTTCCACATAAATAGAGCTTAAATCTAAGTATTCTACCTATATGACTGCAAGGAAAACCATAAGAAGAAGACAAAGCATGTAAAGAGAGATGATTTCATCAATTAAGAACTAATATGAAAGAAAAATAACACCATAGACTCATGAACAAGTACTCCTGAAATATAGCTACAACTGCTCCTTGATTGGTTGTAAGAAAACATAAGGTACAAGCCTCTCCACAAAAGTCCAACCCTTCTCTCTGAATGAGAAATGATACATGTAGACTCAAACAAACAATTTCCCCACCTTTAGGAGTCGAATCCCTATGTGGTGGAACAGTTTCCAAGAATACAAGTGAGAGTGAGAAGATCAAAAACGAACTCTTCTCTTAGACTATGATTTGAGTTTTGCTTCATTTATGAGGCCTAATTAACCATAAAAGCAACCTATCATGCCTATTTATTCATGATTACATCATCTATACTTCGAACTACTGAAGTTACATCATTAAGTTACCTTTGACCAAGTCAAACTAGAAATCTGAGAAATTACACAATGGAATTTTTTAATTGAAAACTCGGAAAATTGCAAAAGCGCAACGCCAACTTTGAGGCCACTTTTAGGTGCCTTTCTGAAGTCAAATTTGAAATCTGAGAGAACGGTCAACTAGCCTTGCCTATCTAATTTCCAAAACATCTTGAATTTTTGAAAATGACCCATGGGAAAGCCTTCAAAAATTAATTCTCCCAAGATGTATCCAAAAGTGCAGCGCTTGTGAAAAAGAGGGCTAGAATCAATGTTGCATTATAATCGTACTCGGGATTAAATCAGCGTGGGGAAAAAATCGGGAAAAATCGGAATTATCGGGAAAAAATCGTTTGGTACAAAAATATTCATTTTTTTTAATATCGAAACCATCTACAACATAAAATAAATACATTGACACATAAATATGATAAAAAAAGTAATATATAAGATGTTTAATATCATTTCTAGTGCTAAAATCACACATAACATTGAATCATGTCCTGAATAGTAAGTCCTGACTCCTGAGTCCCAACTCAGTCTCAAAGCATCAACAAAAAATATGATAATGTATCTCATCATGTCATAATGTCATATACAATAAAATGAAAGTCTAATCCTATTGATTTCCTCTGCCCCTCTTGCGAGAAAATGCCACAGCTTTCCCTTTCCCTCTAGATGTAGATGCTGGTGCCTGTGTTGGTGGAGATGGCAGTGGAGTTTGATGTGCTCTAGAAGCTGAAGAACTAGTAGTATAGGAGGTAGACCACGTCCTCTACTCGTGGCAGAGGTAGCTCGGGCAGGCGGTGTCACCTCCTCTTCCTGTTCCTCCTCCTCC